>JAHDIT010000096.1:0-53214 GCA_019232045.1 Ogataea degrootiae
CACCTGAGGATGGGACACCTGAGGATGGGACACCTGAGGATGGGACACCTGAGGATGGGACACCTGAGGATGGGACAACAGAAGATGGAACACCTGAAGATGGAACAACTGAGGATGGAACACCTGAAGATGGAACAACTGAGGATGGAACACCTAAAGATGGAACAACTGAAGATGGAACAACTGAAGATGGAACAACTGAGGATGGAACACCTGAAGATGGAACACTTGAGGATGGATTAGCTGAAGATGGACCAGCAGAAGATGGAACACCTGAGGATGGAACAGCAGAAGATGGTTCAGCTGAAGATGTAACAACAAAAGATGGAACAACTGATGATGGATTAGCTGATGATGTAACAACAAAAGATGGAACAACTGACGATGGAACACCTGAAGATGGGACACCTGAGGATGGGACACCTGAGGATGGGACAACAGAAGATGGAACACCTGAAGATGGAACACCTGAAGATGGAACAACTGAGGATGGAACAATTCCCATTGACGTTGACTCAGTGCTCTCACGACCACTTCTACTGCTTAAGGATGAAAGAGATAGCGAGGAACGAGAGACCGATGAGGAAGCTGTGATTGAGTTGGGTAAGGAGATCTCAGATGACTGTTCAGGTAGTGAATATAAAGAAGTGGAACTTGAGGAGCCTGGAGTAGATAAAGAAAGAGCGGGCGAACTTGAAACCACAAATGAAGGAACAGTTGGAGATGAAACATCTGAGGATGGATTAGCTGAAGATGAGAAGACTGATGATGGAACAACTGATGATGGAACAATTGAGGATGGGCCAGCAGAAGATGGAACAGCAGAAGATACTTCAGCTGAAGAAGGAACACCTGGTCTCTGAGCAGCAGATGATGGGACAGCTGAGGATGGAACACCTGAGGATGGACTAGCTGAGGATGGCTCAGCAGAAGATGGAACACCTGAGGATGGACTAGCTGAGGATGGCTCAGCAGAAGATGGAACACCTGAGGATGGAACACCTGAGCTTGGTTCAGCAGAAGATGGAACAACTGAGGATGGAGAAGCAGACGATAGAGAATCTGAGCTTGGAATAGTTAAAGACAGAGCATCTGAACCTGAGACTGAGGAGTGTTCGCTTTGAGTTGAACTGGAAGTACTAACTCTACCATCACGACTAGAAGCAGAGGAAAGTGATAAAGAAGAGACTGATGAGGAAATAATTAATGAAGAAGTGAATTCTGTTCGCTGATCTGGAAGATTTGGCTCAATGGTAGAAGAAGACAAAGACCAGGAGTCAGAAGAAATATAGATTGACGAAGATTCAGATGCCACTGGACGCGATTGTGTTTCGGATGAAACTGCAGACGCGTCGGAAGAGGCCGAATGGGAAGACGCTGGAAGTGAGAGTGTAGATGACGACGAGGACGACGAGGTAATAATTGTAGCAGTTGGGGTAGTTTGAGATATAATAGGATTAGTAGTAGTTGGAGCATTAGGATTAGTCACACATTGATGATACCAGTCGTTGTTACTTGAACAATACCAATTTGAGTCGCAACATTCAGTTGCCCCAGACCAACCACTTCCACCACATTGACCGTACTGCGAAATACAGGATGTTGCAGTACTAGAACTTTCTGTTAACGGTGATGAGGAAGATGTTGAAGACAAGGATGATATCGAAGATGAGGAGGAGGAAGATGATGAGCCCTCATCTCCTGACCAACAGTATAATGAGTCGTCAGACTGAGCATTTCCTTGGTTGTCAGCATTACAACTGCTCAAATAGTCGTATGAACCGTCGTATTTCCATGAACTCTTTTCATCAGTAGAAACACCAGCTCCAGAGAACCAGTCATATTGAATTTGAAATTGTTTAGTACAGCTGATTCCATCTGAAACAGAAACGTAAACAACAATAGTGGCATACCATTCCCTTGGGTTATCAATGTAATTTATTCGGCTGTTTCTGGAGAACAAAATGTACGTAGAAGCTTCTGGAGAACTAACACCTATAATCTTAAGCTCTCCCAAGTTCGAGATATCTAAGCCTTCATTTGACTTAAAGTGAACAGTGACTTGATAGGCATTGTTTTCATGTAAATCAATGACATCCTCAATCATAATATCAGCAGCAGGATATCCACCATAACTCTTGAAATTGAAGTTCAAAGAAGGACACTTTTCGTAGACATCTGACGTAGGAACAGGCGTCTTAGATGTGTAAAGTCCGGTTACAAAGTTGTGACTGTTAGTTCCAGAACTGGAAGTAGTTAATGTTGTTGATGTGGAGGAAGTAGTAGTAGTTGGAGATTTAGTAGTAGTTGGGGTAGTTTGGGATGTTGTAGGACTGGTAGTAGTTTGGGCATTAGGATTAGTCACACATTGATGATACCAGTCGTTGTTACTTGAACAATACCAATTTGAGTCGCAACATTCAGTTGCACCAGACCAACCACTTCCACCACATTGTGCATACTGTCCTGCACAGGAGTCACTGGCTGAAACGACAGAAGTGGTGGCCAATAAACCCAATAAGATGGTAATACTAGTGAAATAGTTGGGTTTTTGTATTAAACGAACCATTTGAGTAAAGACAAAACGTTCTGCACTAATACTTGATAAATCAATTTAAAGGGTTATAATGTAGCTTATTTATAACTCTTTTGTAGTCTCGAATTATCTGTTTCAAGTTAATAATTTGACTTAATAGTATGTTGGACTAGTTCCTAGTATGATTCAAAAAAGTGGATAATATATAAATGGAACAAAACGAAGATGTTATTTATAAATTTTTTGAAAAAGATATACAAAAGAAAACAGACCAATATTAAAAAACGAAGTTGGGAGAAGTTGTGGAAAATGGGAAAAAGTTTGTATATGAAGATTTAGGAATTTTTTTATTTACATGAATACATATGTATGACGTTGAACAATCAGATGCACAAGATGATAGGTGGTTTGAAAGAAGCATAAAACTTAGAAGAAAGTATAGAAGAACTTGGGTTTAGAGAATCTAAAAGCAGAAATAAGTAGTTAGGATTCTCGAAGATCCAGATTTGGAACCACCATGTGCAGGATGCGTCCTTGTCGCACGTCCATGTGCAGTGGGAGTGCACTGGTCAACTGCCTTGCGCCTGTGGGCGTAAACTTTTTCTTTTCTCCTCTATCCCTTTGTTAAATTCCAAGTATGCTGCATAAACAGAATGCACGCCTTCGACAATTTACGAGTTGGGGAGGACATTTTTTCTAGAATTCGGGACTGTATCTACCTCTCTCTCCCAATTCAGAGTGTAGTGGAAGGGTCTGCCTCTATTGGATTCTGTCATGGCACAAGGGACAAGATAAAAAGCAACCAGAAACTGACCGGGAAGGAGGATACTACCAATGACAATATAAAGGCAAAGATATCATTTTACGACTGCTTGGAAATAAGATGGGAAATAAACTATCCAGCCTTATAACATTGAGGGATATGCATGACCAATTAGAGGGACTATGGAAGCAAAGAGGCTGAAGTTATGTCTGAAGATCTAACTGTTCTATTATTCTCTGTTGTGTTTTAGATCTTCAAAAAGCTCCAAATGGAAGATTGGCTGGAGTGTTATATTAACACATATTAACACTAAAATATGCATAGAAGGTCATATATTTTTTTCCTTGTTATGCAGTATCAGATTTCTTCAAAAGTTTTGTGCATGTGTTGCCGTTCTCTATTATTAGAATCAAATCACGTTTCGGTATTGTCAATGCATTCCTCTTAATAGGATGATATTTGTGTGCGCACGCACCTAACAAACAACTGCTTTTCAGGAGAGTCAAGTTTTAGACAATAAACAGACTCTAAAATGCAGAACTTCCTATATCAACGTTGAAGATTTGGAAACCAGTTGGATCTGAGTATTGTCATCAAGGTAAAAATGAATACATACGCTCAAAAGATTCTACCAGTAGAAAAATCACTCAAAAATGTCGGTCTATCGTGTACCACTGTGAGATCATCAAGTTAAACCGTCGACTACTCTATTAAAAAATATTTTATAGGGTTGGCCGCTCCTGAAATAATAAAACCCAAAGTGGTGTGATGTTAGTAATATGCAAAAAAAATAACAAAGATGAGAAACATTGAAGTGAAAATAATATTATTTAAGACGAAATACTACTTTCAACGATAATTGGTATTCATCATATAGATCTGAATATGGCTCATGTTCTGTATAGTTGAAAAGCTTGGTATCGTTTTATACTGTTAAATACCAGCATCATATAGTCGAAAATCTCGGTTCATATAGAGCAGAGATCCTCGTAGGTGAGTCCATCAGGGTAAGGAAAACTCTTGGCTAGAGAAACTTCCTGCGGGGGCCTCTTGAGAATCTCACTCAAAACCGTTTCCACTTATAAGTTGTTCAGTATGACTTTGGAGACTGCAATACAAACCTCGAAATTATAAAACTTTAAGGCAAAAGAAAGCCACATTTTCATTTTATTCGTTCTCTAGACAGATATTTTTTGACCATCTCCTCGGGGAAGCTTTGTACTGATATCCTATAACCAGTATTAGTATGGTAAATAAATAGTGAGTACCAATACATAGATTCGTTTATTTATTTCACCACTACAGGAACAGTATATGCAGAAATCAGTATACGAATTACGCAGTCCCAGACTTTTCTTTAATTGGGCTCTTTCCAATAAAACTTTATGAAAAAAACTTAAAAACAAAGCACTTGTGTGTTTCGTTTTTCAGTTTTCTCTATTTTTTCGCCGGATAAGTTCATTCCTCCAATAATTGATTCGAATCATCTAGAAAAAACTCTAGCAATTAGAACTTTTTAGCTCATGAAAGGTCAAAGGCTTTATACCCCCCCCCCCCCCCAGTGGAATGATGTTTGTCTAGCATTGAAGCAAGCTAATTCCCTATTTTTTTCTCGTCGCTTACTTTCTTCCAAGACAGTTCTGCTGAGAGTTCATCAAATCTGGTTAATAATACCGTCAGATTGTTTACGAATAAGAGAGCTCTGTAAGAATTTCCCCGAGATTGAGTGTTTTTATCCAAACCATTACGGGTTAATCGGCTCCCCGTAATAATGCAATGATAACCCTTCCGAAGATACCAACTGCTTTCTCCTTTTAAAATTTTCTCAGATGTTATTTTCTGAAGAAAAAATAGAAAATATCTGTTCCAAACTCAATTACTCCAAGCAGAAATATTTTTAAACCTTAATAAAGTTACTCTATTATTCCCTTTGAGGCTCTTTATTTACCTTACCGTAGTTATTCTCATTGCGCTGAAAATGGTCTCATTTTCGTTTTTTACATCATTTCTTTTTGTCCGGCTATTCGGTCGGTGTCTTGAGGTATAATCTATTTACGTTTTAATTGGAAATGAATTTAATTGATAAAACTGTCTCAAATTTAGAATATTTGATGAAGTTATGATTCTTCCGGTGAGATTAATGGCCGGTGTGTAAGATTGAAATCTGTTGATTTCAATGGAAAATTCGTTGACAGTGTATTTAATGGAAATCCTGTATGCAAAGCATTATATGAGCCCAATTTTAGAATTGACAGTAAGCCTAATAAGCTCATCAAAACAGTTGTGTATGTTGCTGTAACTATATAAGGCTCAATATATTAATAATGCAAGAAACACAGTGATAAACTGGTAGAGAGTAAGGAAAGACGAGGTGACATGTATAGTTTTTAACGGTATACCTGCTTCTCTCATAGTTTCATAAAATAATGAGAACTAGACCAAGCTCTAGATATCTAGCCTATTACCACCTTGAATCTTCACTGAACTGAACATCAGTGTTCTCTACTGTATTTTATATGTGAATATTATCTTCTAATATGGCTTAATATGTTCTTAATCTTCTCTATTTTATCAATTCATGAACTTTGTTGCCAAAAATTGATTTAAAACTATGAAACTGTATTCTGTTATTTTCAGTTCAATGTTTCCAAATCTCCGAGGGGCCACCTCTTATAGACGAAACTTAGTGTTCTATGTGCGTGGAGTGGCATGTGAATATGCAATGCAATGTATTGGTATGTGAGTGAGGTGATTTTCAACTGTATGCATGTTATGCTAGTCGCTCACTCAATGTGTGAGAATCGAAAAGGTTAGTTGTGTATCAGCATTTCTAGTTTCCTGAATAGAGGGTGGTTCAGGAATAGGAGTCCAAGGTTGTTACAGCTTTGGCATGATGAATGAATCCTTAAACATGCGCTGGATTTCAACTGCCATTCTTATATTCTGCAAACACCGTGGCTCTTCGTGATTTTCGAACAATGAATCTCCGGGTGTATGTTTGAAAACATTTGAGTTAGGGTAGGCCAGGTAGTAGTGTCCTACGTCATAAATCCAGGAGTTCAAACGGTTAATTGTACCCTCTCTCAACAATAGATATATGAAGCACAAAGGTTTTTACTTTCTTTGAATTTACAATATAGACGGCTTCCAGAAACTTCGGAGATCTCACTTAACTTGAGTGAATCGGTTTTCTCTGTCACTAGTGGAAGATATAAACGATAAGTTTTTGAAAGTTGATTCTTTACTTGTTTAGTGCAGCTTCCAACCTTACATGGCATTAGTACCAAAGCGAAGTGGATACCTTCAAGAAACATTGACGTGTTGAATTCTCGTCAGTTCTCTACACATTTTGCCTCGCCTAGAGTGTTTAGGAGCCCATTACCCAATTTGCATATATCTTCAAATAATCAACGTTAAGTATATCATAGATCAAAAATCTTTACAGTAACACACCAAGTTTGAACACAAGTGTTTTTCATATGAGTCTGCAGTTTAACTTATCTTTATTTATTTGTTTTTTGAAAACGACTTACTTACCATATTAGCTATTGGGAATATTCTTCTACACCTTTGATCTTTAACATTGTCTACGTAACTGGCATTGTTTCTATACTATGTAGATAGCTTGATTGTTCAACTGCTAGTTTCTCGATGGATTTTTCAACACTTTCTTCAATTAAATGCCGTGTAGAAATTCAACGCTTATTGTTGTCTGAGTTAATAGAAGCATTAAAATTCCCATAACTGGTTCATGGACCGAAGGTTGGCAAATACGGTCAACTTACGTATGTCACAGTGGAGGCGTAACAACTAGATTTCTTTGTAGCAAGGTTTTACAGAAGTTTTACCGTTTATATGTATGAGCACCAAAGTAGGCTGCCGTAGCATCAAGTATATTTATTATATGAATGATTTTAAATTTTGAAATATGGAATTTCCTGTCTCTCGACAATTTCTCGATCGATAACTATAGAAAACATATTGACTTCCACTTATGATTGTATTGTGTTTAGACATGAACAGAATTGATATCGGACTTGAAACCAGTTCCTACTTGTTAGCACCGCTAGTTTATTAAAAGCGGAAGTTCAGTTCGTAAATCATTTTAACTAATTCAGATATTGTATTAGGGTAGTTATACGATAGTTGCCAATGATAGAGTCAAAGATAGCCGGGTAATGGGTAACGGCACGTTTGTTTCTAGAAAACTTTCTTGTGCACAAATCATTTGTGATCCCGTCTTTCTTTGTAAACTACTTCATTTACTTTATGTAGTTTTCCCAGATTTTGCCACCCTCATCTTTCCTCAGCCAAGAAAAATATTGTTTTAAAGGGTCTCGCCATGACGCCCATGCACCTTCCTGTGCAAAAAAACCAGTTTAAATTTTACGACAAACTCACAAAGTTGGCTCGATATGATAATAACGCATCGCAGCCCCACGTACAGTCAGATCTAGCCAGGGATTTCACGTTTGCTCCCGCTGAACGGCACACCTAGAACTGCTTTCTTGTTTTAAGTACCAATATGGTGTTAACTGCATTAACTGAACTTTGTAATACATGTTCAATCAGTCAATCAATCAATAAATTAATGTTTGAATAGCTGACAATTTGATTAGAGGTGTATATTTATAGCTGATTGCGGTTAATAATTAGACAATAAAAGGAGACCAATTTATAAATTAAGCTTCACACAATAATTCTTAAATAAACTCAAAAAAATGGGCAAAAAAGAAGAGAAATAAACAAGTAATATTCCGAAAGCATCAATATACTTAAAGAAAGATTATGGCAGTTAAAAAGTGCTTAAGAAGTTCCCATGGTAGGAAACTTTGGTGCTAAAAAATTCAAAAAGCACTATATTAACTAGACCAACTAACTGGCTTGGTTATTTTTTGTGCACGTACGGAACCAAGTTCTTTTCGATTCGACAGTGTACGCTAATGTGTTTGATTTAGATTCAATAAGAGTTCCATTTGCCTGGATAAATAATATCAGCAAGTCCTAAAATCAGCTTCCACTTATTCCAGTCACCTTTGACATTCCCCTGCTGTGAGAGTAATATATATAATAGTCAAAACATTTCCCCTTTTTCGAAATAGATAGGCTTCATAATAAATTTGAGACATTAGCTAATATGAAACTTATTTTTAGAGATAATGAGTTTGGGAATATTTCTAAATCAAATCTAAATGAGTAAAGGATGTAAGATGTATCGAGGATTGAGAAATCATTTATAGCCATTTCTGGTATGCCTACCTTTTAGGGGTATGAATAGCACAGATACCATCCAAGGTGTTTAGTCGTGGCTACCTCCTCGTGCTTGTTAAAATAGTACTAGCTACATACTAAGTGAGTTCGATTATTTCAGACTTGTCCAAGGTCTAGTGACTAGTTTGGTAACACTCAACTGAATTAATAAATGTAATCCGATTGAAATAGATTCTGTAAGTTAAGAATATAACAGATAATAGAATATCCTATTAAAAAGTTTCTATATGAATTTTTTGTATAAAACTCCCCCTCCTCCCTTCTAAACGAGTTCCGATTGCAACTTCTTCAGAAATGAGAGGAATCTACAGGTCTATTTATGCTATTTTTCCATCTGATAACTTTAGTGGCAAATTGTCACTAGCTCCCTCAATTTGACTCCTAACACATGCGACTCATAACCAATAATTAACAAAATAAGTTAATCGTATGACTCTGTTTTGATTTCGCTATTGTTGTGGCTTATTTTATAAATACCACAAATTTGAATCATATACTGAGAATCCCACTCCTCTTATCGATTAGACAAAAAGATCATCAATTAAAATATCGACGTTTATCCCAACAACTTTAAGCAGTTTTAAATAGCTGTATAAACCTTACAAAATCTGTAATGACTTGGGCACACTGTTAGTTTTGTCGTTTATTTAAGAATTCTTTTTCCTTAAGATTGATATGTTTTATTGCTTATATACTTTTTCTTGTTGTTTTTCTTCTTTTCAAAAGATTGAACTCTCTATCCAAGGGGAAAACTTTAACTATTTATCATAAAATATGATTGAAGACAAACTAAGCTTCAATCACTAACAACTAACTACAAAGCAATGCGAATAAGAGAAAAATCGCACAAAAGAATTTTCGAAAAACCAAAAGAGGGATTCGATTGACAAGCTATTTTGCGCCACTTGGTATCTAATCCCTTACAAAAAGTCTGTAAGGAATTAGGCGCTATTTGATATAGAGGACACCTCGCTTAAGGATAAATATCCCTTTTTCCCTTGTTGATTACTCTATTGATTACCAAGCAGAGTAAAAGTTTCTGAAGATTGTCGACAACTTCGTCGATATTCAACCCTTATTTTAGTTTGGTTTGTATTTCCTTATTATTGTTTTAGATCCCTTTCCGAGAGGAGGGGGGACAAGCTTCTAGAAGTTTTTTAGAGAGTTTAGTTTTTAACAAATTTGAAGAATTTAATCAAGTTAAGTGATTAATACATAAAGAATATTTCCAATTACAAACTAAAGTTTAATTAAGTCAAAGTTAAAACGATTAGTGTGCCCGATTCATTAAAAAGTCTGTGAAAAGCGCAAATGGTTTAGTGGTAAAATCCAACTTTGCCATAGTTGGGCCCCCGGTTCGATTCCGGGTTTGCGCATTTGTCATATTTTTTTTTCCATTTGTATTATTTGGGCTTATCCTATTGACGTATCAATGACGTTATTATTGTTTACAAAATAGAAATATAACTGTGAGGTATATAAAATTCCTGTTACTTGAAAACTTTGAAATGTGTTGAAATATATGCATTTTGAAAAAGGGTCCAAAAACTATAATTATAAGAAAAGTAATTTAAAAGAATGAAATAAGAACAAAATTTAAAATCAAAGAACAAAACAAAAAAGCAAACAGATTCAAAATAAATATACACAAAAAAACAAATCCAATGACGTGTATCACCATATATAAATATCCCCATCCCGCTTCTACAACTTTTCAACATTCTTAATCTTTCTTAGAAGTCTTGGCATGATTTGAGTCATCTTCGTCTTCTTCATCATCTAAATGGAAGTTATCATTACTAGCAGACTCTTTTAAATCTGCTTTCTGCAGTTCAAAATCAATATCCACATCCCTCTTAGGGTCAGCAAATGGGTTTTCTGATGCAGTAGCTCTAATTCCTGCGCTACCAGGATCTTGGAATGGGTTACCATTGTTACTTTCTAAACTTCTCAAATCATCAAACTCAAATTCATTTCCATACTGCTCCAAGTTGTTGTAGATGTCCACTTGTTCTTCAGGATTCTCAAGACCTTCAGCATCACCCTCAGTAGTTGGAATTTGAGATGAAGCTGCCAATAAGTAGGAGGAATCAGTTGGTCTCCAAATGATCGCCAGACCAATAAAAACAATGAAGTAAACGCAAGCTGGCCAAAAGTCTGTGAGGACATCAGTAAACTTCCACGAACGTTCAATCGAGTTAGTAAAGGTATCATTGAACACCAAAATGGTGGTAATAATAAATGCAAAGACAGTTAGATGTAATGATACAAGAATTAGTCTGAACAAGTTCTTATACATATTTAGCTTGACCACTTGCTTATTTTCCTGTAACAATTTAACTGTTTTCTGTTGTGAGCTTAAAATTAAAAAGTAGAAAACAACCATCAAAATTGCCAGAGGTAAACTGACAACCATAACAATCCACGAATCAGAATCAATAGAATCTGTTGCCTTTGCTGTATTGGTAGCCGAATTCTCGGGTTGAGATTGACTAGTGTGGTAGGATAACCAGATAAAGATAACAGTGCAGATGAAATGTGCACCCGCTAGAATCTTAGCCTTGTTCATTGTCTTTCTGGAAAGTTTTGGATAAACAACACCATAACCTAGCGAAATAATCAAAAGTAAGAACAATGAGAAAGAAACCTTGAAAGCATTAAGACAAGAGATGAAGAAAACATAGAACTTAATGCCGCCTGGTGTTGGATAAATTTTATTGTTATTTTTGACATCATACAAAGACCAAACAAGAATATTTTCAATTGTTAAGAAAATAAAAAAGCCAGCCAAATATTTTTGTAACAACAATAACTCTGATCTGTGCTTGAAAACTTGGAAAAGGTAGACACATAAGCAAACAGCATAAACAATTGCCAATAGGCCATATAAAGGCAGCTTTGGTATCTCAGAAGCTGGTAAGTTGCCAAATGCATTATGAAAATTCACAATTAATTTGAAATCATTGGATTCACTGTCTGAAACGATGGGATTAAACGCAGCAACACAATAATAACCAGTATTTTGCACGTGATAGCTAAAGTCATTAGTACCAAGGTCAGATAGAACCGCAGTTTTAACAGGAGCCTTGTATGTCAAATTTGAATCCACAATAAATTGATCAAGAGTATCCTCAGTACATAGCCCTTCACTGATTAAATCTTCAGTACAAATGTAGTGGATGTACCCTGTAGAATTATCTCTGACACCGATTGTTTCGACATCTCTATATTCGAACACTATCAAAGAAATGGAAGCATTCCCAGTATCCGGATTAGGAGCAGCAAACGATTTCAAATCAACTTTAATGAAGGGCTCAGTCCGTCCACCCCAATCTATCTTACTGTACATACCAGTACAATATTCAGCAGCATTTGCGGACAACACTGCTTTTTGTGCATGAGACACGATGGACAGGAAAGAGAAAAGGAGGAGGAGAAAAGTGTTTATAAGGACCATCTGTCACAGTTGTATATTTAGTATAGTATGACAAGCGTGCCTAGTAGTAATAACAATTGAAAATAATACGTATATTCAGTTGAATTGAAGGTGAAGGAAGGCAAGTGAATATGTGTCACTTGATCGATGTATCTATAGTGTGCAATAATATTCCTTCTTAAAGGAACTCGGCTTGGAAACCTGGCCAAATATTCAAATTCCAAAATCAACCAATATGGATCGGCGCAGTTTTTATAGGAAGCGACGGCGACGCAAAAATTGGTGGACCGAATTTTTAACTTTTCATACTCAGAAACTAGGGACCACTGTTTTAAACTCAGTTCTAACCCCAACAAAAACAGCTTCATCTTTGCCTCAAGGATTCTAGCATTACGTATTCTTAGAACCTGAGCTAAACACACAGAAAGATCATTATGTTGAATGCTATATCTCACCTGTCAAAGAGCAGACCTTTAACTAGGAATCTCGCCACAGCTATTGATCCAAAAATCGCAAGAAAGTATCCAACTGGAAAAGAAATCAATGGCTACACTATAAATAGAGTTCTCCCTGTTCCTGAATTTAACCTGACAGCAGTGGATCTGACCCACAATAAAACAGGATCAAAACATCTGCATATTGATCGTCAAGATAAGAACAACGTTTTCAGTATCATTTTTAAAACAAATCCTCCGAATTCAACAGGTTTACCGCACATTCTAGAACACACAACGTTATGTGGCTCGGAAAAGTATCCAGTCAGAGATCCATTTTTCAAAATGCTAAATCGTAGTTTGTCTAACTTCATGAATGCTATGACAGGGCATGATTATACTTTTTATCCTTTTTCTACAACAAATAAGGTTGATTACTCAAACTTGATGGATGTCTACTTAGATGCCACTCTAAATCCACTACTAAACGAAGAAGATTTCTATCAGGAAGGTTGGAGACTGGAGCATGAAAAGACTGACGACAAATCTTCTCCATTATCATTCAAAGGTGTTGTCTACAATGAAATGAAAGGTCAAATGTCTGATTCTTCCTATTACTTCTGGATCAAGTTCCAAGAATCAATATATCCATCTTTGAACAACTCAGGGGGTGATCCATCCAAAATGACCGATTTGGTTTACGAAGATTTAGTTGAATTTCAGGAAAGATACTATCATCCATCCAATTCACGTACTTTTACCTATGGTGATATCCCATTGGAAAAACACTTGGAGAAGATCAACACCGCATTCGGTAAGTTTGGTAGAAGGCGAAGAATAAACAGAGTGAAGAAACCTATAGAAATTAACGAAATAACAAATATAACTGTCGATGGTCCAGTTGATCCGATGATGCCTCTTGACCAACAATTCAAATCTTCTGTTACTTGGTATACCGGAACACCAGGTGATATTTATGAGTCCTTCTTGCTAAAGATTTTATCAACTTTGTTGACGGATGGCCACTCTTCTCCTCTTTACCAAGATCTTGTTGAGTCTGGCCTGGGAACGTACTTCTCAATTAACTCAGGAATGGATTCAATGACTGCCGTTAACCTATTTACCGTTGGTTTACAAGGCTTAACAGAAGATTCCGCTGACAAACTACAGACTGCTGTGTTAGAATCTTTAAATAAAGCAAAGTCGAACGGCTTCTCGGACGACAAGATCCAAGCTATTATTCATCAACTAGAATTAAGTAGAAAAGTCGAAAATGCATCGTTTGGTCTAGGTCTATTGAGCTCTTTAGTTCCTGGTTGGGTCAACGATGTTGATCCAATGGACTCCTTGAAGTGGAACGAAACCATCACAAGATTCAACGAAGATTATAGATCAAAGGGTGATATGCTTTTCACTGAGCTGATCGAAAAATACTTACTAAGATCCCCTTATTTCAAGTTCACCATGAAGCCACAAGAAGCACTAGAAAGTCAAATCGTTGAAGAAGAAAAGGAAAGACTCAGCAACAAAATTGAAGCTTTAGATGAAGACGACAAAAAAATCTTATATGACCGTGGAATGCTCCTACTTCAAAAGCAATCCGAAAAGGAAGATCTCTCTTGTTTACCTTCTCTATCGGCTTCCGATATCAACAGAGAGGGCGATTATGTCAAAATTAGCAACAAGAAAATTGAAAATGTTGAGTTCCAAATTAGGCAATCACCAAAAACAAATGGTTTGACTTACTTCAAAGCTTTGAAGACTTTAACCGCCAATGACTTGCCGCAAGATTTAATCAAATACTTACCGTTATTCGCTGAGTGTTTGACCAACCTTGGTACTAGATCCAAGTCTATGGCTACCTTGGAAGACGACATTAAGCTTTACACTGGTGGTTTAAGTGCTTCTACTTTTACACATGGTGACCCGACCAATCCTAACTTACCTTACTTGAAGTTCGCTTTAGGTGGTGTTTCATTAGTCTCTAATTTTGAAAAAATGATGTCATTATGGAGTCAACTTTTGGCCGAAACTGATTTTAGAAATATTTCAAAGTTGAGTACTTTAGTTAAATCCTTAAGCAACGATTGTTTAAGTGATATCGTTAGTAGTGGTCATAACTATGCTAGATCATTTGCAACTTCAAAAATTTCACCAGTTGCTCTAATCCAAGAAAACTTGGGTGGTATTGAACAAGTTCTGTTCTTAAACGAACTTGGAAGATTAGAATCAGAAGGCTTACTTGAACAAGAAATTGTTCCCAAGTTAGAACGGATCAGAGACATTATTTTGAACAGTTCCAAGTTCCAAGTTGCTTTAACTTGTGGACGTGAAACTGTCACGACTCAAGAATCAGAAGTTTTGAAATTCATGGATTCCGTCCCATCTTTCAAAGACCATTCAATTGATCCCTACTTAATTGATTCTCCGTCTAGAGCTTCAAAAAACTTCGTCGAAATCCCATCGCAAGTCTCATTCTCATCATCCGCGTTAACTGGTACAAAATACACGTCATCAGATTCTGCTTCGTTACAAGTTCTTGCCCAATTATTAACTTTCAAACATTTACATACAGAGATCCGTGAAAAGGGTGGTGCTTATGGAGGTGGTGCAAGTTATGATTCCATTAACGGTTTGTTCTCCTTCTATTCCTACCGTGATCCTAAACCTTACCAATCATTAGACACATTCGCTAACTCCGTCAGCCGTGTTGTGGAAAATATCAGCAAGGGTGAAATTACAGATACAGACTTAGAACAAGCCAAGCTATCTATTTTCCAAAAGATAGACGCCCCAGTAAGCGTTAGTTCTGAAGGTATGGGCTTGTTCAACTACGGAATTGATGACGATGTCAAACAGGAAAGAAGAGAAGCTTTGTTAGATTGTGATTTGAATGAAGTTGCTGGCATTGGAGAGAAATACTTTATTGATACCCCTAGGGCTGAAGTGATTATTGGTAACTCCAGAGACACCAATAAGGAAGACTGGCACGTTGTGCAATTGAAATAATCCTGTGCAGTATTTGTCTATAGATTACTTATCCTTTTTTTATCTTTTCTATTCCTTGTACATAATACAAATGTAACCTTTTTCCCTTTCAGCGATAATTCGTAAATTATATACTCGATAATTATTGCTGAGCAAAGGCATTCCTCTCTAGAACCCTTCTATTGATTTTAGACGACTCCATGGTAACTCAAAACAACTTTCCGTAATCATATGAATTCCCAGTGCAAAAAAAACACTGATCTTATAGAAAACATTGTTTCTGCTGGTGTCAATAAGTTTATTCCATTCGAATCATAAATCTGTAAGCATCTTTAACTTTAATAACAAATACTATGCTTGCTACTTCGAATGAAAACTTTCCCAGTTGTAACAACAAAGTGAATACTATTTTGTGACCAAAATCTAAAACTAGCACATTTTAATTAATACACAGAGCAGCTAGTTTTCACTTTTTTATTGTTATAATAAATCGGGCACACTGCTCGTTTTGTCGTTTGTTTAATATCCTTTTGAATCGAAACTTGATATTTTATATTTTCTAAATAAGTTATCAACTAAAACTAACTAAACCCTAAAAATAAGTTCAAAACTAAACTCTCTGAAAACTATCCTCCTTTTCCACCCATAGGAAAGTGATTTAAACATTAATAAGGAAATACAAACACATTTAAAATAAGGACTGAAAGCCGACGAAGTTTTGACAATCTTCACAAAATTATACTCTGATTAGTAACCAATAGGGTAATCAACCGGACAAGAAGAGGAGTCTAAATACAAACATGGGAAATACACAAATATATATAATAAAAAATAAAAGGAAAACAATTCAAAAGGTGGAGTAATTCAAAGGAGGAGTACTTCAAAAGTAACGTGACCAAAAGAGGAGTAAAACAAAGAGGATCTGATCCCAAAAGTGGAGTAGTCGAAAATAGGACGATCAAAAGAGGAGTAAATAAAAGAGGGGTAAAAAGGCAGTGGAAATAGGGTAAATAAGTAATAAGAAATAAGAAGTAGAAAGTAAGCCAAATACCGTACACCGAAATGAAAAGCGCAAATGGTTTAGTGGTAAAATCCAACTTTGCCATAGTTGGGCCCCCGGTTCGATTCCGGGTTTGCGCATTTGTCATATTTTTTACTCTTTTTTACTTCAATATAGTCTCTTCGCTTTGTATCCTTTTGCCACTGCCATGTTCGTAAAATATCTTTCTACAGATCTATTTGCAATGCTTGCTGATTTTTGATGGAGAGATAAATAAGACTAAGAGTACGATACTTGGACAACTTTACGAGCAGCAGTAACAAAGCCTATGACATTATATCTTTTTCTTTTTCTTGCATATACTAACTGATTTGTTGTATATCTTTGGATACCTTTAATTATTTTAAAGAATCAAAAGCACACATACAATACATATCATATAATGTCGACCGATGCTAGGAAAAAAGCGCAACTTCAAGAGAAATATAACAAGTTCAACCAAGCGCCCAAATACAACTTGAATTCCGAAGAACTGTTTTGTATTTGTAGGAAAATAGATGATGGTGAATTGATGGTTGCCTGCGATGGTTGTGATGAATGGTTTCATTTCAAGTGCATGAAACTTAATGATAAGTACAAAGATTTAGTGAATAATTATTACTGCTTATTTTGTGACGAGTTGTTTGACAGAGGAAAGACATTATGGAAGAAGAAATGCAGATTGCCTAGATGTTACAATCCTATTGAGATCAATGAATCACAGAATAAAATTTCAAAATACTGCTCTGAAGAACATGGTTTGGAGTTTATGAAAGAGGAAGTTCTCCGAAGATTCAAAAACTCAAAAAAAGAAACTACATTGAAAGATCATGAGCTTGTAACTATCATTAAAAGCGTGGGTGACTTCAAAACTTTTAAAAATTTAGGAAACGAGTTACCGAGATTCGACAAAGAATATCTGAGTATGCCTGAAGATATTGAAACCAACCTAAAATCAATTGACATTGACTTGGTCAACTTGAAAAACGCAGAGAAATTGTATGGATCGAAGGAAAAATACTTACTTAAACTAAAAGAGCTCATAAAACATTTCAACGATGAAATGACTGCTATAGAGGAAAAAGAGGCGGGGGCTGCTGCTTCTTCACAAAACAATAAGGCAAAGAAAACCAAAAAAGCTAAGAAAAGTAAGGTTGATATCTGTG
Organism: Ogataea degrootiae; assembly: GCA_019232045.1. NCBI lineage: Eukaryota > Fungi > Ascomycota > Pichiomycetes > Pichiales > Pichiaceae > Ogataea > Ogataea degrootiae. The sequence continues at coordinate 17,634 of JAHDIT010000096.1, forward strand.
GATTTGATACCCATTTGAGAATGAAAGACAACGAATGGTTGCAATTTGTGGTGACAGAAGAATATTCTAAATTTGTGAATTTCGCCGGCCTTGAAGATTTGGGAATAGATAAGGAGGTATTTGAAAAAGAATACATTGCATTGAAACACGCTGAAGAGGACAATGAGGATGAAGATGGTATAAATCAAATGGTTGAGCAATCAGAAACCATATTCAAAGATATTTGTTTAAATGATAAGAAAAAATGTATTAGACATTTGACATGGTTTGGTATTTATCAAGATAACATTAAATTGAAATTGAACGAAGCTGAGATAAAGATCACCGAATTGGATGAGGATAAAGAGAAAATCTTTAGAGATTTTAATATAAGAAGCTGGGAAAATTGGAACTTAAACAATAGAAGCGTCAATTCAGTCATTTAAATCCACATTTTCTACGTGAGTACGTATAATAGGAATTGGTCATACATTATAATTAATAATTTATATATAAATATAAGTCAAGAAATCAAATCAAACGTAAAAAAAATTAAAAGCTAAAGTTAAAACCAATACCTGATGAAATAGACTGAAAACTGATCTTGAATTTAGTCCTCTTCCGTCTCATCATATCCATCTTCAACATGTCTAGGTTTCCAAACTTCAATCATGTTATCTTCAGCACAACTAACAACAACATCAGTTAACTGTGGATGCCAATCAGCTTCACAAATTCTACCAGTATGACCACCATGCATGAACGCTAGACATGGATCAAAATAATCGCTCTTCTTCTTTTCATATTCTTTTAAATCAAAGTCACCTTCAGAGAGACGATTTAAGTTCCAGACCAAGGCTCTGCGATCAATTGAAGAGGAAAGTAATAGCGCACCATTGAATTTCAAACCTATAACTGAGGATGTATGTCCATAGAATTTCCTTATTGGTTGAGACATATTTCTTAAATCCCAGCAGTTAACAAAATTATCCGAACCCGCTGTCACCAATAAAGAATCAAATTCAGGATGGAACTCAACGGCATTAATTGCTTCTTGATGAGCACTAGAGACGTTAATGATTGGCTTATAACCCGTGATTGATGATCTCAAATCATGAACTTGTAAACACTGGTCATCACTAACAGATGCAAACAAAAAGTTTTGCTTTTTATTCCACGAAACGTCATTAACAATAGATGTATGGGTTTCAAATGTTCTTGTTGGTGTTAAAACTCTTTGATCCACGTTGGCATTCAAATCCCAAAGAGCAACTTTGTAATCTTCTGAACCTGTAAGTAGCTGATTCTTAGAATATATTGGATTCCATTCTAAACCGAAACCTTCTTTAGTATGGTACTTTAATGTCTTTTTAAATGAACTTGTAGAGATATCTTTGGAATCGAATATTAAAATATCACCATAGTTGGTTTGCGTTGCAATGAACCCTGAATCTTGGTTAATTCTAACTTTATTGACTTCACCAGGGTGTTCCCATTCTCTTTCCAATTTAAATTGATTTCCAGAGGCATTGAAATCTGATGTATCAACTGGAGTGGAAGTGTAAGGGACAGTGGATGAGGGTAATTTAACTGAATATTGCTTTAAGTAATTTTGAGAATCACCCGTGGTATGAGTACCAGCTAAGAAATTAGCGGATATAGAAGATTCTTTGATAACATAATCTTTCATCCATTCAACTGTCAAACTTGGCCACTCCATTGAATAAGAGTAAATCAAGTCATATATCATTGGCGACGTTTTCTTCCAAATCTTATACTCTTCGTTGATAATTTTTTCATCAATTTGATATCTTTCTTTAACGTCCAAGACTATTATTATGAATCAGATTTATGAGATTTGTTAGTATCAATAGGCTTTAATTCTATTTATTATGACATATTCATTTTTTGAGGTTGAAAATGCTTACCTTTGAATTCTTTTAACGGTTGTGGGGTCACTGTAGCTGACATTTTTGGCTTTGCTGATCTCAAGATATATATAAATTAATGTTATTCAAGGTCCAATAATAAAGTATCAAACTATAGTTTATTGAGCAATACAGATAGTTCTAGATGGTGGTCCGTCCACCAATAGCTTCATGGGTGAAGTTGTTAAATCCTTCTATATCCAGACCACTCATTTCACATCTTAATTTCTGAGCCGTATTTGAAAAAGGCAGATATCAACTCAAAGGCTGTGCAACAAAAATTATTCCCTTATCTAAGTAAATGCTTCGCTGTCTCTTGTCCTAATTATTACCAGGAATAAGATAAGCCACTTTGAGCCCATATAGCATGCTTTAAAGTTCTAGTTGATATAATAAAATAGTGACGAGGAAAACTGTGGCCACATACTTTACAAACATCGTCCTAATGCAAATAGACTTGAAAACAACTTGTAGGGAGTTTAAGAAGCTTTAGTTGTTGATTCTACTCCTTTCAAAACTAATGAGCCGAATATAAAATGAAGTATATATTTGTATTTATTACAGTTTAAACTTGTTAAAGGTAGTATGACCCAAAAATATCAAATCAGATGAAAACACTAAAGCCGAAAAGTTCACCCTCGTATAAGCGACTTACCCTGTTCCAAGATCATCCAAAATGTTTAAAGGTACACATACTGTTTGAATATTGCTTGAAATCTAACAAAATATATTATATAGTTTATAAATACTCTTTTATATCCGAAGTGGGATGATCATCTCGGGAAATTACTAATGTTACTAAGCTGCTGTAACAAAGGAGGATGAGTCCGACTAACAATCTGTACTAATTCTTTAGATGAGGATGGGAAGTTGCATGATTTCCCAGAAAGGGCTTATATATGCCCTCTCTTACACGTTTGATTGCATTCCGGTGAGACTACAAACAGATAGCGATACATCATATATAGTAACCCTGTATAAGGTATAGGGATCTTGAGGGACCTCGTTAGCATAAGATACATACTATATATGCTATTGAAAGAGCAAACACCGAAACTTACACTGTAATCCGGCCAAAACGAGGTGGAACAAACTTCAGTATTATGAAATCAATGTATATTGATTTGGTTTTGTTTGTGATTTCCAAACTGGGTCTGAACTAATATACATTGTTAAAGATCCTGAAATAACAGAACTGGCACGTAAAATAACGTGTTTGACATTTTATAGTTCTACATTCACCATGCACGAACATCTACTTTTTTCCCAAATGGAACATATCGGGCAGAAAAAATCACGTCACGGATCACGTTTACGCGTCAAAAGTTGCTCTTTTTGGCGTTTGCCTCTCCATCTGGATAGTTTTTGGCAAAAGGTAAACAGTTTGGTATATATTCATTTGAAATTTGGAATATAACAGCAACCCCCATAATCTGGATTATACTACATGTTGTACACCACAGACAGCTCTTGTCTTGAAATGTGAGTACAAGCACAAACACATTCATTCTTACACTTGAATATCTTTGGATCACATAGTGCTTTGTTAGTTTTTAGACAAGTAAAAGTCTATATGTACATAGATAAATTCCTAGGTATTCATTTGCTTTTCTACATGAATGAATCTCAAGTGATTCTATATTCAACCTTAGTGCCACATGTAGTAAACCATTTCGTTTCTGTTCATTTTCAGGGTGATTACTGACGCGTAAGTTTCGTGTTTCCCTTTCTGCCCGCCAGTTGAACAGGAGAGCAGGAGAGAAGCAGAATCTCCCTGAGCGCCGCGCAAAGAATAAGAACAGAAACCTCCACCCGAAGGCACTTCAACTTGAATTGGCAGACTTTTTTTTGCCTTGTAGATTGTTGCTTATGGTTTGTTGCCTGTCGTTTGTCCCTTTGGCTTTGACATTAATTCCACAAGACCCAGTATTGTATTCTATCCGGGCCCCATCCAGCAACTAGCCCTTACTCTAGGCGAATCTATTGTCCTGCCTCCAGTCTCATCTGATTGAACACCAATACACCTTTCTAAACAAGACATTTGTCCTGCTTTCATCTTGTTTCGTTTCATCAGATCTTTTTTGTCCTTTCATACATTACCACTAACAGGTTTGTTTATTTTTCATTTATATTACGCGTCACATAGACATTCAAGTTATATATAAAGATCCATAGATTTCCTCTTTATTCATTTTCGTGTTTCTTTTCCTATTCCATATAATTTCTATTCTTTTTTTTTCATACTATATAAAACAAGATAATATCATATCCATACATACCTGCATACATACCTGCATACATAACACACATCATGTCTATCCAAGAAACTCCATCAAAAGTCACCGCCAACGCTTTGTCACACTTAGATCTTTCAACAGCTAACAAGACAGACTTGACTGCTGCTTTAACTGCTGCTGCCGCTGCCAAGGTTGGTGCTTCTGGGGTTGTTGTTGAGAAAGAAGAGAAGGAAGAATTATCCGATGCCACCAAAGAACACAAGGAATTCTTAAACAAGCACAAGATTCACAGACATCAATTGAAGGAATTGGAGAAGGATGAACCATTATTACAAGAAAACAAAAAAAGATTTGTTTTGTTCCCGATTAAATACCACGAAATCTGGCAAATGTACAAGAAGGCTGAAGCTTCTTTCTGGACTGCTGAAGAAATTGATTTATCAAAGGATACCCATGACTGGAACAACAGATTAAACGACAACGAAAGATTTTTCATTTCAAGAGTTTTAGCTTTCTTTGCAGCCTCTGACGGTATTGTTAACGAAAACTTAGTTGAAAACTTTTCTGCTGAAGTTCAAGTTCCGGAAGCTAAATGTTTCTACGGTTTCCAAATCATGATGGAAAACATCCACTCTGAAACTTACTCATTATTGATTGACACCTATGTTAAGGATCCAAAGGAGGCTGATTTCTTACTCAATGCTATTGAAACTATTCCTTGCATCAAGGAAAAGGCTGACTGGGCTATGAGATGGATGAACAACGAAAGTGGCTTATTCGCCGAAAGATTAGTTGCCTTTGCTGCTGTTGAAGGTATCTTCTTCTCTGGTTCATTTGCTTCTATCTTTTGGTTGAAAAAGAGAGGTTTAATGCCGGGTTTAACTTTCTCTAATGAATTGATTTGCAGAGATGAAGGTTTGCACACTGATTTTGCCTGTTTATTATTCTCTCACATGAACAACACTCCAAATGAAGAAATTGTTGTCAAGATTATTACTGAAGCCGTTGACATTGAAAAGAGATACTTCACAGATGCTTTACCATGTGCCTTATTGGGTATGAACTCACAATTGATGTGCCAATACGTTGAATTTGTTGCTGATAGATTATTATTATCTTTAGGATGCAAGAAGCACTACAAGGTTAACAACCCATTCGACTTTATGGAAAATATTTCTTTAGCTGGTAAGACCAACTTCTTTGAAAAGAGAGTGTCCGACTACCAAAAGGCTGGTGTTATGGCTAAGAGTACTAAGGTTGAAGCTGAAGCTGAATCCGGGTTCTCCTTTGACGAAGAGTTCTAAACTAATTTTAAACGTTACATTTTACTTTCATTATGGGTTTTTTTTACTTTGTTTCGTTCTAATGGGTCGTTTTTTTATTTTGATGTCTTTTTTTATCAGTTAAGTCTGTGACTAGTATAACTGGTTTATGTATTTTTATGATTTTTCTTGTCTCCACATCTTGCTTACTATGAGACCATGAATCGGTTTAATTGTCGTCGATTCATGCTATTTCCCCTACTTCTCATCTGTTTGTATTTGTTCATTTGTATATTATGTCATTTCTTTTTTCTTGTTACCAATTTTGAACATTGTTCTGCTTAGTAAGTTTAGTAAATTAAGTCTAAAACTACATCGAAAACGGTTATATCCCACTTCCAAATCCCAGAAGGCGGCGGCATTTTCCCCCATTGACGGCGAAAAAAATCTTGAAAAATTTTCAATATAGCCAGAATTCTCTGAATCAAATGCTTTTCACTACCAGAGCATTAGCTTGGCTCGCCATCTGATGGGTACATTGAAGCATGTTATATTTTGTTGTTGGTTGTCATACACCAAATTTTATCGCTACAAAATGATATGACAACAAACTGTCTCTCTCTCTTTCTTGTCGACTGTTATACTTGTGAACAGGTTCCGGCGTCTCCATCTCCGATTATGATTCTCTGTTCTGCTCTCGTCTGATCTCCATCCTTCGTATGGCGGCAACACCGCGCCATTTGAATTGGTGACTTCCCCAGCCCAAGTAACCTCCCCGGTGACCTCCCCAGTAACCCCCCCCCCCCTCGCGAGACTCCCGCTGGTGGGGCTCACCTGTTGCCCACTAAATGACATCATTGCAGGCGGAAACTGAAACTCTCGCATCAGATGGGCATTTACAGGTAGGTAACTGGATCAGTTTGGTCTGACTTGGGATCCAATCCAATCCAATATCCCAGTATCCCAACTGCACAATCCTACTTCTTCGACTTGATCATCGTTGCCCTTCATATATACGAATTCTCACCATATTGATATCTATAAACCAGCAAGTTGGAAAGTTATATCATAGATATACAGAAATTCACTATCAGAGAAAGGTCCATTCCCACAAACCGCTTATCAATCATATTCCACAATATAAAAGCAAAAAGCAAAAATATATTTTTCCCCTACAAAATTTATCCTAGCTACGAAAATTAACTTCTGCTGCTGTATTGGAAAAAAGAAAGTACATGTATTTAACCGAACATATATACATATATTTATAGATACAAAGGGCCATTTATATAAATACATACTCCAAAGCCATAAAAATCCAAACGTATTAAATCAATTGACACATATTTCCACGGTTCTAGCAAATAGTAAAGCTATAATCATTACATTCATTCAGATAGGAAGACACAGTTGGTATTTATCATCCAATATCACTACAACCCATTTCTTTGACACTAAATGAGTTTTCAGTCGTCTTCACAACAACAACAACAACCTCCTCTACAATTAGACACACAATCAGAACCGGAAATAATGATTCGTCGTACTTATAAAGATGCAATCAATGCTTTGAATTCTTTGCAATCCAATTTTGCGACAATTGAAGCTGTTAGAAATTCTGGTATGAATAGAAGTTCGATGTTGATTCCTGAAATGATTGAATGGACAAGAAGAATCGGCTATAAACCTTCTGATTTCAATAAATTAAACGTCATTCACGTCACTGGTACGAAAGGTAAAGGCTCTACATGTGCTTTTATTCAAAGTATATTGACTCAATACAAATCCTCAAAATTAATAAGTACAGGTTCCGAAAGAGCAAACAGTTCAAGCAGTATAGTAAGTTATTCAGATTCAAATGGCCATCACGATCTAAGTTCTCCAAGAATCACTAAAATCGGTCTTTATACATCTCCTCATTTGAAAAGTGTTAGAGAAAGAGTTATGATAAATGGGAAACCAATAAGTGAAGAACTATTTACCAAATATTTCTTTGACGTTTGGGATAGATTAGATTCTTCAGAATCCAACCTTTCTGTCTTCCCCTATATGACCTCTGGTACAAAACCTGCATATTTCAGATTCCTAACTCTACTGTCATTCCATGCATTCCTTAAAGAAGGTGTTGATACTGCCATTTATGAAGTTGGTGTTGGTGGAGAATACGATTCAACTAATGTTTTTGAACAGCCAACTGCCTGCGGCGTTACTTCACTAGGAATCGACCATACGATCATGTTAGGTTCTACAATTGAAGAAATCGCATGGAATAAAGGTGGTATATACAAGAAAAATGTGGATTGTTTCACTGTTGATCAACCTGACTGTGGTTTGAATGTTTTGAAAGAAAAAGCTGCTGAAAGAGGAGCTAGAAGTTTTACCATTGTCCCTGTGAGAACAGATTTAGATGAAATTACACTTGGATTGAACGGTGATTTTCAAAAGCAAAATGCTTCTTTGGCCATTGAATTATGTGCTTCCCATTTAAACAAATTGGGGTATTCTATTTCAACCGCAGACTCCCTACCTGATGAATTTATTCGAGGCTTAGAGACTGCCAAATGGGCCGGGAGATGCCAAATTATCAACGATAACAAGGTGAAAGATTTAACTTGGTTTGCTGATGGTGCACACACTAAGGAATCCATTGTTAGTGGATCTAAATGGTTTACTTCGGTGACAAAACCTGAGCATAAAAAAGTTTTGTTGTTCAACCAACAAACAAGAGATGTTAGTCTTCTAATTAAAGAACTATACAATCAGATGGAGTCTGCCAATTTGAAATTTGACCATGCTGTTTTCACCACCAATGTGACGTGGTCATCTGGTAATTATTCTGATGATTTGGTGTCTATGAATACTTCGAAGGATCAAGTTGATTCATTAGAAGTTCAAACAAAAATGGCTGAAATTTGGAATAAGTTAGATAAAAAATCAAGAAAACACCTTTTCCATGATATCGAGACAAGTGTCAACTTTATCAGATCTTTAGAGGGTCCAACAGATGTGTTTGTTTGTGGTTCTTTGCATTTAGTTGGCGGGTTCTTAGTTGTCCTTGATGGAAAATAAGTCTACTTGTTGGGCGTTTTCTTTTTCGAATTTGTTACCATATAATAATTAATAGTGTACATCGTTTGTTTATTGTTCATTTTGAATAATTCTTTTGATTCACTGGTTTCCATATTTTTTATATCACATGCTGTATATGTATAGAAAGCTGTATCTTTTTTGATCTTTGTGTAAAGTGCCTGATTTCATCTAATTTGAGAAAGCTAACTAAGTAGTTAAACAAATAAAGATTTCAAGTTTGGAGCGAATGCATGCGCCTTGGAGCATTGTGATAAAACAAATTGAAGAGATGGGCAGATGAATAGGCCAAGAGATGGTTCGAGTGCTTTTTCAAAGCTGTTTAGTGATCATTAAATAAGGCCAGGTAGATTACACACAGAAGGTGACAAGAGATTGGTACTAAGGACAGCAATTGTGAGATCTATTTTGTTTGTTATTTTTGACGTATACGGTTCGCCTCGCCTCTCCCTTCCATAACTTTCACCCATAACTTTCAATTTAGCAACTAGCTGAATTTCAACATCCCGAATATATCTCCAGCGTCGTTATATCATACACATATTCAATTTTCAAGTATTTGTTTATTTAGATCTCTAGGTACCTATCCGACTTGTCAAAGATAATCCAGAGTTAACCGGACCCACAAAGTGAACTATACTAGTGTTCAACTTTCACGTACTACATTGGAACGGGATTATCTACCCATATTAAGCCATATACAAGAGCATATCGACATCATATTTACACAATAATCAAACATGTGTTCTCGAGCTCTGATAGATGAAAGGGCAGCTTATACCAAGGTATGTTTGTTCCATGGATTTACAGTTTTGTCAAAGCTATTTTTCGAAGCAGCAAATTTATAACCAGTACTAACACCTCAAACAGCGAGCACAAGATTATACCGAATTAATCAAAAAATTTACCAATCCGGAACTCACAGAAGTCGGAAATTACAAAATAGTGAAAGAACTGGGAGCTGGTGCTTTTGGTAAGGTTTATTTGGGTTATCATAAGTTCTTGAAAATGAAGATAGTGTTAAAGAAAGGTGAAAGATCAACTGAAAAAGGATGCAATGATAATTTAATGAGAGAATACTATTATTTGAGAGAATTTAATAAGCATCCATACATCACAAAAATTTATGAAATCATATTCACAGAGACAAGTGTGTACATGGTATTGGAATACTATCCAGAGGGGGATATGTTTGAATATCTATCAAAGAAGAAGAAAATTCCTGTAGAAGAAGCATTACAAATGTTTACTCAGTTACTTGGTTCTGTTTCTTATATTCATAGGAATGGTTGCTGTCATCGAGATTTGAAACTTGAGAACATTTTACTAGATAAAAAACTGAATATCAAACTATCAGATTTTGGGTTCACCAGAGAATTACCATTTGCTCAATATGGTGCAAAATCTATGCTGAGTGAAGTATGTGGTACTGCTGCCTATATGGCACCCGAATTGTTGAAAGAAGAACCTTATTCTGGTGTCAAGACCGATATTTGGTCTTTAGGTGTGATATTGTATACTATGATAGCAGGTGAAATGCCATTTGACGATTCCAAAGAAGAGGCGGATTTAATAGAAGGTATTACCAATAGAGAGCCTGATTATAACGAATTAATTTTCAAAAGTGACTTGTTAAAGTTGATTAAATCCATGCTATCCAAGAACCCTGAAGATAGACCAAACTCATTAGAAACCGTTTTAAGAATGCCTATTATACAACAATATGGAGGTTCTAAACAAATTAACATTAATAATAAATTGATCAATGATGGAAGCTATCCTTCTACTGAATTTTCCAGCAGTGAAAGATCATTATTGAAAGAATTAGTTGCTGTTGGTTTTGATAAGGATTCTTTAAAAAGGTCGATAGCAAGTAACCATCTGGATTCTACCGTTGGTTTTTGGGAATTGTTGAAGGAAAAACATAAGAAGAAAAGTCAGCGTAAAAAGATCAAGTACAGAAGTAGAAGTATGCTAAGAATTTCGACATCTAGGTCATTTATGGAAAATGCGAAACAAACATTTTCACCCTCTAGTTCCCTGACTTCAACAAATCAAAATCACTTTTTGGCAAGATCAGAAAATGCACCAGAAGTGACAACATCCCAAACATTTCATAATAGCCAATCTGACCCACTTAATGAAGATCCATTATCAGCACAAACACTCGATACGGCGCTGCCTATGGATCAGCCAAGCCAACCGGACCAGCCCAGTACTATCGGAACTCATTACGACAAGATGGAGTCGCTGGATCAAAGGATAGAGTCATCTAGAAAATCATCTGCTACTACCACTACTACGCGGAAACCAACATTTGAGATACCTTCAAGATTTGATGAGAATCAAAGTGTTGCCTCAGTGTCCACTAAGAAAAAACACAGGTTTTCTTTCAAGAGCATATTCGGCAAAATAAAAAAGCAAAAAGATGGTGATAACAAGCCATTAATTTCATCGTCTAATTCCATATACGATAACGAAACATTGCACAGAAAATCCTTACAAACAAATGGAAAATTGGATCGTAGCTCTCCAAAAAGAGGTGAGAGCCCCAACAAGTCTAACGAAGTTAGTACCACTAATATTCTTGTCATTGAACCAGATGTTGTAGGAAATCGCAAAACTTCAGCACATTCTGACTCAGCATCGTTGAAAAGAAACAAACCAACAAGACCAGGTTCTATGATTTCATCTTATTCCATTCAAACCACCATGTCTGAAACTTCAAATGGTTCTGGTTACATTACAGGTTATTCAACTGACAACCAAGTTGCTCAGGCTAACGGGCATTTCAGTCCCCCATCAACCCCCAGTAATACTAATGGTAGACCAAGTTATAATAGAGGTATCAGTGACTGGTCAATTAACTCAAAGAATGTTACATCACAACCCGAATCACCAAATTCGTCGTTCACAACACTTTCTAGATCCAACTCGTTGGAGTCATCATCAAGGTCTTTGAGAGGAAGACGCCGTAAGAAGAGCAGCAATAATGGTTCTGCTTTTTATGGTTCTAGTGGAGGATTTATATTAAAAAGGGGTAAATCTCCATTACATTCGAAGTTGAACACCAAGTGGAATTTCAACAATGGTGATGGATCCAAAGCCAGTAAGAAATTCAATAAGGATAACAAGCAACCCCGTCAACAACAAATCATTGAAGAAGAAATGGAAGAGGAGGAAAATGGTGAGGGACAGTTAGTTGATAATGATCATGATGAGTTACTAAATGAAACCAGTTACGCCGATGTTGAAATGGATGAAGAAGAACTTGAAGAACTTGAAGGTCAAAGAGTAGGAGATGCAGACGATGCAGCCGTTGAAGTCGATACCGCTGATGATTATGATGATGAAGATGATGAGGGAGAGGACGAACGAGATGTAGCCGCAGATATAGGGGATTTAGTATCTGAGGATTCAAGGATTGACGGCGTTGACGGCTTAAGACGTAAGCTGACGAGCTTCACCATAGGTGATACAGTGCTAACGCTCACGTAGCTAAGCACTGCTTACTCAAATAATATATACTTATAAAAGCTTGAAACACAACAATTAATATCTAATAGTCTTACTTAATTTATTGGGCTTGATAGTATACCAGATGTGCCCTTCCCTTAACCTTTGAACCTTGAGCTTGTTTTGATATTCGACGTCTAACAAAAAAATGTTAAAAATATATGACAAATGCGCAAACCCGGAATCGAACCGGGGGCCCAACTATGGCAAAGTTGGATTTTACCACTAAACCATTTGCGCTTTTCATGGGGACTCAGAGGATTTAATTGTTATTTAAAACTGATAGAATAATAAATTGATATTCTATTTGATGTCCTTTCTATCCAACCGATAGGAAAGGGATCTAAACAGAATTATGGGAAATACACAAATATATATAATAAAAATAAAGAGAAACAATTCAAAAGATGAAATCAAAGAGAAAATATGAAACAAAGATGAAACACAAGATAGGAAATAAGTAGTAAACTATAGTGAGGATGAGAATGTAGGCCAGATACCTTGCAGAGACGATACGGATTGATAGTTATTTAAAACTGATTGAATAAAAAGTTAATATTCTTTTTGATGTTTTCTCTGTCTAATCGATAGGAAAGGAGTCTAAATAGAAATATGGAAATACACAAAATATATACTAGAAAGGTTTCCAAACTAATTTTAAATCGGAATATTTCCTTCTGAAAAAAATGTAGTATTTATGTACTACCCCAAATCCCAGTTCAGTTCCTTGCTTGATTTTTAGTAGTTGTAACAAAACCATATAAATGAAAATATCTATAAAAGTCTGTAAAGGAATTCAGTTATCTTCATAGAAAGAGCCTTGATGGTTTCTTACTTAATTTAGATGCTTCAAATTAGCCTTTTTGGGAAGGTTTCAAAGGATTGTTTAATATTAATTTACTGGATCGGTAAAAAATCGTTATCAAGACAAATGATTATCGTTATCAGACAGATAATTCGTTAGATTTCAGATTTTTATACACTTTTATAACTTTTACCTTAAAGCTTATGGTATATAGTCATATCCGTCACTATTCAAACTTCTTCTCAGATAACCATTACTAATTAATCCTTCGATAATACCTTTCAAATACTGTTGAACATTCATACTACCGCTTGCTATACCTTCCACAGCATCACTTAGCTTAATTTTGTTTTCCTTTGTATAATCCAAGATCTTGATCATAAGCTCATCGTGTTTCATGGATGATTCAGATTTCAGTAGCCTAGAAACAAAGGCCTCAATTCTTAAAGTTAGCATTTCTTCAAAGTTTCTTCCAAGACCAGGCTTTAAGGAAGAAGTTGATGAATCATCTGAGACTTGCAACGATAACTTGACTGATTTCTTGGAACTTTTAAAACCACTGTTAATTTGATAATTGTTATTCGCATCTTTGATTAGTAACTCAAATTTACCAGCAGTTAAACTCTTCAAGACATCCATCATAAAGTCCTTTTGCATACCAGTAATCTGTAACAATTGAGAGATACCCAATATATCCCTTCCATCGTCAAACGCTAATAAGACAACAGCTTGATAAATAGAACAGTCAACAGATTTCAAAGAGGAATCATCGGTTTCATCAAATAGAACATCAATTGTAACCCTTTGAAAGTGGAGTCTCCATTCAATTTGCCTAGAAGGATGCTTTCCTTTGTAAAATGATTCATAAGCAGCAACAATGCCCTTCAAGTGATGTGGGATTTTTAGTTTACGATTTTCAGGAGGTTTTGGCCAATGCTCAGGATTAACACAGCAAACCGATGAGTCAATAACACTCTTTGTAACATTATTATTACCATTTGGTTTGTAATATTGAACAAATTCTTGCAAAACTTCGTTTGAAGAGCTGACATCCAACACCATATACTCCAACTGATCTGTATAATCTTTACCAAACACCTTCGTTAAAGAATCAAGTATCTTCATCTCAAGTTGTAAAGTTGATGAACTGCCAACGCTTAATGGAAGAACCGAGTTACCACGCAGTAGTCTCATTGATAGTTGAATTTGATACTTATCAAAAAAGTACTGTCTTTTATCCGGAACCATGGATAAAACACTAGTCAATGTATCGAGGAAGCCATCAGCTTCTGATAACAAGTGCGATTTCTTCTTTACAGACGGATTAGTAAAATTCAAAGTCAATGGTGTATAAGAATTAGAAACACTCCCACTTGATGTGGAGACCGAAGAACTTCTTTTAGTTGGTTTGAACTTGGTGACATAAATATCAATAAATCTTAATAATTTATCACATATTAAAGTTGGTCCATTTTTCACTTTTGCTATACCTTTAACGAAACCAGCCACAGCAACTTTTTTAAATGCTTGAGCATTATCAAAACAATCAGCGACTAGTTCATCAGTAGTTTTTTTGTAGTCGACGATTTCTTGTATTAATACGGTTGATTTTGGATCGACATCCAAATTTAGATGATTTTCAACTTTTTCTCGAACCTCACCGATTACAACTTTTGAGAATATTTTGGACAAAGCCTCAACTTTGAAGTTTTTAAACCTTACATAAAATTCATAAAGGAAACGTAATTCTGGCTTCAATGAAAGTCCGTTACAGAAAATAACTTTCCAGAGATCAGAATCCTCTCTGATCGAGTTACCACCCATGAGAGGAAACATCATCTCGTCACCAATATCATTGGCAGTTTTATCTAATTTTGAAAAATGCTTCAAAAAGCTGTTCATTCTAATTGAATACTTTTGACATTTCGTTAAATAATTTAAGGGATCTAAAGGCCATTCCTCAACAGCGTCAAGCCCAATTCTCATCAAGTATTCTCTCAAGATGCGGAAAAGTTTCAACTTCGGGATACCATCCACACTTCTTTGATTTTCTTCGATTATAGTAGCGACATCAACAAATCTGTATAGCAAATCGTGCAATTGCGAGCAATCCTGACCATCAGCTTCATTAACAAGTAACTTCATAAGCAAGTCACCAAAGTTCATTAGAACTTTATTTCGCACCTCACTTTCTGAATAATCAAATAAGTAAACATTGATATCTTCCTCTCTCACTGAGTCTAACAAATGTTCAGCAAAAATAACAAACGCAAAGGAACTCAATTTCCATTCTTTATCATCATTATTCCGATTACCTAGTCTAAGTGTGGTTGAATTATCAAGTGCCATGAAAACAACCCTTAATTTTTGAATTCTGCTATTCCAAATATCAAAATTTCTCACAAAAATATCAAGCGGGCCGCCAGCACCATCCATTGTATCATCAGTATCTTCTTCACATTCCAAAATCTGATTCTTCACGATCGGTAAATATTCATTCTCAAAAATTTCTCTAATCTGTGCAAATATACTAAGAATGTATCGTCTATCCTGAGTAGACGCAACAAAATTAACCAAAGTTTGCAAGTATGCCAACGAAGCAGGAAGTCTCCCAGTTGCTTCACCAGTTACTATTTTCCTTATCGTTTTATTGAGTATTGTCTCCGTCTTTTCTCTATAAACTTCTTCTAAGCTTAACAATTCTTGAGGTTCATCTTCAGACATGTCTTCGTCAGATGCAGTATTAACCACCCTACTGTTTGATTTCTTCATCTTTCTATACTGGCTCTGCATAGAATCCAATCTTTGTCGTTTATTCAGTTGCAAAGTGGGATGTATGTGATCCACTGTGTCATTGGCTTTCAAATCGGATATTATAGCTGGGATTAAAGATGGGAAAACAATGTTACCCATGGGTTCTGTCTGTTCCATTGTGAATAGATCTTGCATTTTTCTTGGGTGATTTGTTTCCATTGAAGAGCAGTATTATAGCTCCTGCTTATTCTAAAATTTAATGAGAGCCTCCTTACTAAGATTCAGTAGTCTCTGCAGTAGATTGAAAGGGACCTTATGAGAACAGGATGATCTATCTTATCCATCCTGTATATAAAGTATTGCATATATATAATTTCGAGATAACTTGTTTCACTGCTCGCACGCTACCTAATCTGACAGGCATCCTGCCTCAGGTATAAGAGTGAATAAGGGATAGGCTTCGGTGAAGTGGGGTTTAACATGTAAAGGCAATTTAATTGGAAGTATGGACTGTATATAAATATAAACAGAAAAATGGTCATTATAATAGTAACAAAGAAGCAGGGAAAAATAAAAGAAAAAATCAAACAAAATAATAGAACATAGGGTAAAAAAACACATACACACGGAACAAAACAGTTGGGGACAAAAACTACTCAGTTCAACCACATTCTTTATAATAAAACAATCACCAAAATGAACAGATATGGTTAACTAGTTATTCGTCCTTTGGATTAAAAATATCTTGTGCAGCAAAAATCAACTCTTCAATGACCCTCTGCTGAACAAATAAATCATCTTTATTCGTAAATTCATTAACTAGTAAATTATTAGACCAAACAATACTCAAGTTTTTAACATTCATTCTGACTTTAGGAATAGCACTCAAATTTGCAAAATGGAACAATAAATCTCTCAATGTGAAATAATTAGCATCTGGAAGTTCAAAAACAATTCTATGGAGTTGGACACGCATAGTCGGTTCATCTTCAATTTGACCAGCCTTAAAGAAATTAGCACTTTGTTCTCTTGTTAACAATGGATCGGGCAATTCTGAGAAGAAGTTCTTTAATAGGGAAGCAATTATGAACACGTAGTCATCAGTCACGTTTTGGGGATCTATTGGATCCAATAGTGATAGATTAGTTGGATCTTGATCAATGGCAGATTTCAATTCTTCCAATTTGGCCTTGTTAGGAGATGATCTATAAATACCTTCTGAGTTAGTACCGTACGCTTCAATTAGTTGAATACAGCGCTTGACAAAAAATGGAACCATTTCTTCATCATGTGGGACTTCTTCGATTGAACATCCAAACAGTTGACCTGATGTAGCTGTTGGCGTACTAACAGCAACACTTGAAGACTCCTTGTTGTTCACGCCGTCTGCCAGAGTTGAATGCCCAAACGCTGGTGCATCTATAGCCCTTGGACCACTCACTGCAGGGGAACGAGCTGGGTCTAAAGTTGAATAAGGTGGAGCGGTATCTGTCACTAAATGTGAAGCTGATGGTACAGGAAGAGGATGTGTCGAATCTGTTTGCGACTGTGGGATAGCAAGTGGTGAGGATATTGAAGTAGGAGCAGATATAACTGTACTTTTGTTGAAAGATGGAGGTATAACTGTAGTTGAATTTACAGGTATGGTTGCAGCAGGAACACCTATCGACCCAACTGAAGAGTTTGAAACGGCTCTCTTTTGTTGTGGAGTGGCCTTACTGCCTCCGAATAATATATGTCTCTTGTATTCAACAGGAATGAAACTTGATTTAGTCTCTATTCTTGAACCACGTAAATGATCGCTTAAGCATTTTTCAACATCAACGGAAGATGAAATGGCCTTCATGGAGATATGATTTGAACCTAGAGGAGCAATTTGGTTACCCATTCCAATAACTAGGGATTCATTGTAAGCGGAATACTTTTGTAATTGTAGTTGCAATGCAGTGTCAATTTCTAATATTAAATCTTTCAATCTTTTGGAGATTTTAGGTCTATGCACTTTAATCAATTCATTTTTCAGTCTTTGGGATGCATAAGCCTTTGAATTATAATCCTGATCAGCAACCTGAATCTTCTTAATCAACTCTTCTTCCTGTTGTGAGCCCGTTTTTCTACCTTGTAAAGTGATTTTTTTCTGTGACTGATCGGTATTTCTCAATCTTTCTAAATCGGAACATAGAGAATAGTATTTATGTTTGGATTTATCAGCTTGATTAATTGCATCTTGGACTTCTTTTTCCTTTCTCGATCCATCATCTTTTGCAGCCTTTCTTAATCGTGAAAGATTAGAAGATAATGAAACCAACTCATCGTGCATTTTTTCAAGCGCTTTGATATAAGGAGTTCTGACATCAGCAACGATTCTATCATCAAACGAAATAACTTTTTCCAAGCTTTCAATAAAAGAACCTTTAACAACTTTGTTACCAGCTCTAATTGAATTCTTACAATTTGAAGAAACTCTTTTCATATCTCTGATATAACTTTCTTCAAAATTATATTTCCTTTTCAAAAAGAGAGCAAATTCATCTGACGCTTTGATACTTTGCTTTAATCTCGACAAGAGAAGATCCAAACTAGAATCCGAATTTAAAATATGTTCAATTTTGCTGTCGGAGAGTAGATCAACACTTGAGGGTATCGTAGGAGTCGTGGCACTGCTTCCGTTTGATTGTGGTACAAGGGTTGTAGCTGGTGATTGAGACGTACCAACTGCTGTAGAGCTGCTTGAAGAAGCTGAATTATCAACTGATTCCGACATTTTAAGGTCTATCGATTCGATTTAGACTTGAACTGTAAATATAATGGAACTTGAAACGGAAACTTTTTTTGAACGAATTGTATGGATTGGTAGAGCAACGATAGTTAAACGAAATCAAACAAACCAAAACTGAAACAGCAGTAGTTTTATCTAAATATAGTTGTCCAAGTTTCTTCTTGAGTTTGGACCTGTTTGAAGGCGTATATAGATTTAAGCAATGAACAGTGGACTAATGTCTATAGGAGTATCTGGTAATGAAAGGAATTGGTATGTGCCAAGGGGAGAAACAATTATTAGACTAATAATATACAACAATTTTTTCACCTTAGTGGACCTAATAGTAGATTACAAATGAATTAGTTGAGTTCAAGTTGTTTCAAAGATAAAGTGTCGGCTCAGGATTAAGTGATTGATATATAGTTGTATATTTGAAATTTAGTTAATCTATATAATTTATTGTGTACATAATATAAAATATCCGCTGGCTAGTTCCTTGTTGTACCACAGAAAACTTCAGAGAGTGGCACAGCTTTTATTAGCAGTGGACGCGAATACATTGATTCGGCGCAGGTTTTCAAGTGGCACAGAACACAACACCAGGATCTGGCACATGCCTGGAAGCCCGGAAGGACTGGGGACTGTGGACGGGCCTATGACACGCTCTCTTGGCCTGTGCCTGGATTTCTCGTTTGCACGGCTGACAGATGAAGGAGTTTGACCGGATCACTCACACAACAGCGAGGAATGTCAAACGACACAGTTACATAACCACGTGATTTCAAATCATGTGATTAAACAATGCATGACACTCCATCATCTATTGATACAATACTCTCATATCTATACACTCGTATCAATTTATATATATTGATAACAAACTACCCAAAGTATGTTCTATATACAAAATTCTCTATGTCGATGATTCTCATAAAAAACCCAATTTTTCCCGAACGAACAAAAGTCTAAAGACTTGATCCATTCGTCATTCAAAATGCCGTCAATAGTGATCCTTTTACTAACGTCAATCTCAAGCATCTTGAAAAGTAGTCTTCCAAAAGTTTCTTCAACGGAGTTTTCAAAAGTTTCGTTGTATTCATTTTCACCCATCCATAGACTCAGATCACATATATCATTTAATTCATGTTCCGTGGAAAGTTTAGATTTATACTTGGCAAATACCTCATCTTCAGAATTAGCAATTTTCCAAGCTGCATATTTTCCAAAAATAAGCTTCAGCAGAATACAACCTAACGACCAAATATCCGATATAGATGAGTCATATTTCAAACATCTAAAAATTTCAGGAGCTGCTAAGATTTTGGATCCAATAATACCGTAACTGTAAACATCACCATTTTTTAGCATTGTTGATGAAGATGAGCCAAAATCAATGATTTTTAAATTCCCATCCCTATTAACACAACAATTTTCCAATTTCAAATCTCTATGATTGATTTTATTTAATTGCAAATGAGAAACTCCGTTCAGTAGTTGTTTAAAATAACATAGTTTCTGCACTAATGGGATATTTGCACTTGAACCTAATAATTTGTCTAAAGGAATACCAACGTATTCGATAACATAAACCGGCTTCTTTTTATTGATAACAAAAAAATCAAAAAATTGAACAATATTCTCATGAATGGGAATCGATTCATGCAGATTTGCCTCTTGATGAATTCTATTAATATATTCTGGAATTGTTTCATGGTTGTCTTCTTTTGGAAAATAATGCTTCACAGCATACACTTGTCCTAATTTTTCATTTTTATATAACGATACAGTTGCCGTAATCCCTTTTCCTAATACACAAATCAATTTCCCATACTTTGATGTTGGGAATGTAAGATAAGATTCAGGTTTCTTTCTTTTCTTGTTCTCACTGTTGTTGAGGTTGGTATTCACCGTTGCTCCGTAGGGAGATGATGCGGTCAACGGTGATGGATATTCCTGGGTTTTCGCTGATATTTCATTTTTCTTCGGTTTCGGCTTTAGCTTTACCTTCAAGCCAATAAAATCAACCATTCCATCGTTTATTCACAAAAAAAAGTCTAACCGCCTGCAAATAGTTCTTAGTTGGAATAAAAATTCTGTTTGATATACTATACTACCTACTATATCTTATAAGTGTAATAAAAATGCCAGATTAAATAATGGTAGTGGACCTACCAAGAACTTCCCCCATAATTTCTTTGATTTGAGAATGAGAATTTAATATAAGGATCCTTTGTTATACTTCAAGTTATGATGCTGATTTCAACAACCAAATATAGCTGATTCGTTTGGATTATTGTAATAACCATTGATAGTATATTATAAAACACCATTAATGATACTGGAACCTAAGTATAGAAGAATTTCTTTAGTGAACGTTAAGCTTGCTTTCCAACCATTGATCCCACAAATCATTTGTAACAAAATTTGATTCTTAATTATTAACAGCATAATCAGAAGAAGACTTTGTTTAATTTAAGACATAATAATTGCCACAAGCTGATATATTAATGGTGTCCTCAAATAGTATTGACGTATATGACTTAAATCAAAAGAGGGTATACAGGACCAAATTTTAAACTTGTTTAAAAAATCACTAAAAGTACACTAACATATTTCAACAAATAGACTTTTGTACTGATTGTTAACACAGAAAGATAGATTGCTTCCTCTAGAATCGAAAATCATAAATAATTGAGGCCGCACTTCCTCAACTGACAATTAATTAGTTATTCCAGGCGGGAAATTAGATTTTGCTCAAAAGAGATTTATTCAATTAATCATTTCTACAAGGCCTGTGGAACAGAGCTATACGTATATCAAACGTCACATATAAGCTAGCAAAGATTGAGGGTATATGTTTTGTATTACATTTCTCTAACCCTATCTTCTGTATAAGGCGTTATGAAGATAACATGATTTCTTACAAGTTGTTCAAGGTTAAACGCCAGGCCATCAATTTTTCTAAGTTATTTTATCCCAATCGACTGTAAGAAATCCAAGTGGCTCTTTTCTCGATTGTTTCTGGTTTATTTCTATCAGTAACCTCGTGTACGACTTTTTTAAAAGAAAGTCCCATCGCATGAAAATGGCGATAAAGGTGTACTTGGACTGAACTTCAAAGGAGCAAATTCTGATTCCAGCTTAGCGATCACATAGTTAGTTTGCATCAATTTGTTTTCCTTGCACAAAGTTTTAAAAAGTTCTAAAATGTAATCCGTATGTTCTTGTCCGAGTTTCAGTTTTCTAGAAACCGCTTTTGTTTTGGGATTTCCGCTAGGGAACTTTTTCAACCAACTTCTAGCGGTGCTCTGATTAACATTTACTTGATTTGCAGCTCCTTTTATAATTTTTTTTGATTGATTTTGATACACTACGAATAAACTTTGCATATCTCTTTCTGAATACTTCGTCCTAATACCAAAATCTGCTGTTTTGTTTTTCTTAGGCGATCTCTGTTCTTGCTGGATTTCCTCTTCGGAAGAATCAGGCACAACTTCAGCAGTGACCATAGAAGCAAGCGTCTCAATCTGAGACAAATCCTCCGAATGAAGCTCATATCGACCCTTTTTAAAGCTCCCAGAGTATTTACCCTTCCCAAGCACTGTTCGTGAACGAAGAACTTGGTTCAACCGAATTTTGTCTTCAATTTTTAAATGATCAAATTTTTCTTCCATGGTTTTTAGCTTCAAAGCTGACAAGAGTAACAAACCAATAATGAGCTAAATATTATAGGAAACAAGGCCAAACTCAATTCTCGGATTACCAAATAGTTGAACTCTGTCTGATTATTCATTTGTTGTTCTATCTAATGAAGATTTCAGTACTTCCTAGCTCCAGAACTTCAAAGTTTTGCATTGGTTCAAAACTTGTGATAAGAATATACCGTCACCCACCACCACCCATCACTCAAAACAAGTATACACGCCAATACAACTATAGTACACGTTACGTTTTAGCCTATTAGATAATGCTTTTAACGTGTATTTAACAACCAAAATTTCACTCTGATCAAGCTTTCAATTGGACTAAAAATTAATTTCTGAAATACATCACATTTACTTGTTAATTGCTCACTCAATCGAACTCGGTCGGCTAAAGATGAAGCACCACTGAAATGATGAGTGCGCAGAACCGCAGAATCAATCATATTTGCTTGTTAATTGTTAACTGAACAAACACTAGGAAGCACCAAACAGATGATGGTAAGGAATAATCTCCAATAACCATAAACTGATTCTTTTTCCTCTGGTTTCTTTCATCAACTGTTCAATTGAGATCCGCCCAAAGTCACACTTCTCAGTATATCGACCAACTATTATGGCTTCTGGCCGCAATGTCAGCAACAACACTTCCATTTATTCTCCTACACCGAAAATAGATATGTCAGCTACATCTACATTGCAATCGCTTTTGAAAAATAACTACTTTGTCGATTTTAGATCAGCCTCGCCGATTGATTATCCGAGGCCATTCAATCTGAGTACAGACAAGAAAAAATCATATTCGGTTCTTTCAAAAAACAGATTGTTGAAAGTTGCTATTGGGATCTTCACGTTGCTGATTGCATACGTGGTCAAGACTTTCATTCATGTTGCCACTGTTGAGGAGAAAATTGAACCAATTGTGAGCCCTCCCACCAATTTGGTTGATAAACTATATTCGCCATTATTGGATCATTGGTATTATCCTGTTATAATAGTGCTCATTTTATTGCTTCTATTCTCAGTAAGCAGGCAGCCAAAAATTGGATGGAACGATCACCCAACTCAGAATGATAGCCATATTCTAAAATCAAGCACTAATCAAATGAACTTGGTGAACTATAATAGATTGAACAATATCGACTGTTACGCAACTTCTCCAACCACCCATTCTGGGCTCAACAGGGATATTACAGCAACTCCTAAGGGCTCTGGTTCTAACGGGATTTGGTATTTAGAAACCCCAACCAACCCGAATTCAGCAGGGATGATCCAATATCTCCAACATGTTCCGATAGTGATGGCGACCGTTCGGGAACCAACTTCAATTGTAGCGACACTTTTGATGTTATCTACTGCAGCCGACTCCAAGCCTGATAACTATGCCACTCCGTCAGTGCCTTCAGTTGATTTTTCTCAATCAGCAGGTGAGAGAAACCCCGGAATATTTCACGGCCTGAACGGTGCAAATAATTACATTAATGTGAATTTAAATTCTGTTGTTACAACACCACGACCTACTTCTCTAAGAACAGATCCAATGTATGTTCCTCTTTATCCACAAGCATTGGGCACGCCTTTGACCCCCCAACCAACTCCAGCGACTCCAGCTGCTCTTACAACTGACGTCACGGTATCCAATGCCTCCCCATCAGACACAAAAGAGCAGGTTTTCCATCAAAACTCCCAACCCTCATCCCCTAGAAGAAGTAACAGGCTTGATCCAGACGTGTTACTGAAACTCCGATCATATCACTTTAAGGAAAACGAAAAAAGAAGAAAAAGACGGAAAGAAGAAAAAGATCCTACTATTCCCTTGTTGGCTGCGAATGAATTTGTAAAAAAGGCACAGAAGCTTGGTGTTAGTAAGCGTCACAGCTACAATTATTGGTGTAAAATAAATCGTGATGGTACTTAACTTTTTGATTGCTGTTTCTTTCTTTTGTAGCTTTTGAGTTGTGAAACTTATTTTGACTACTTAATTTTGAATCATTTGCCCAATTACTATTACATTAATTTTTGTTATAATTCGTAGCTTTTTAGAAAGGTGCCTGTTTGCTTTTCTTCTTTTTCTCTCGTTTGAACGAGTACCCAAAGCAGAAATCAAGCATATGATAGTTGGTAAACTATTATAAGTTGGCCGCCATTAAGGAGTAATAAAAACAAAAACCGGATCAACTGAGTGCAAGGGAGAAGCTTCTGATTTTTGAGTTACCCGGCTAAACTAATCTGAGAATCCAAGAACAGTAAACTTTCGGGTGTTGATTTGAAACCAGCTGATAGTGATGTTTCTTTTAAAGTACGTTTTGCTAAATGTTTAAAGATCTTTCTTCCCGGTTTAGCTTATCATATTTTTTTTCTGAATCTGAAACCTCTGACAAGAATCCTAAACTCAAAATGATTCAAAATCACGAGCCATTATCTCATCTATAAATAAACTCCATTTCGAGTTCTTTTGAGCTTTGACGTTCTAATTTCTCTACTCTTGAATCCTAAAGGGTCACATTTTCATTACAATTGAAATGAAAGAAAACAGCTTTTTAGCCGGATTCCCTAGTTCGCTAAAATCGCATTCAAAACAGAGCTCTTCTGTCACTCATTATGATGATAAATCACCCGAAGACAATAGAGATGATGATACGAGTGATGATGCTGATGATGATGCTGATGATGATGTTGCTAATGCTAATGCTACTGACGATAGCGATGGCAAAGACATAGACAGCACGTTGGACATTATGAATCAATTGGAAAGACTCAAAATCAAATTTGTCAAGCCACGTGAAAATGGATACACAAAGAGATCATACAATGATGAGACTAAATCTGCATTTATGGGAATGATTTACGATCAGCCGGCTGAACTAAAATTACAGAACCATATTAACAGTTCAAGAGCCACTGTATCAATCCCAGCACCAGTGCAAGCCTCGTGACGGAGACTATAACTTAATACAAGACAATTCCCTAAGTATCCAACGATATATATTTTACATTAGGTTCCAGAATTCTCATCCTTCCAGAAGAGAGGCCGCCTGCGATCGGCTTTGCCGACAAAACGGTTGCCTAATTCGGAAGCTCTATGGGCCCTTGTATTCGACCAGGATATGATACACTCTCTCCCTGTACCAGCTTGTGTACCACTCTTAAATAATCTATGCCTTTCCAAAAAACCTACCTAAAATATAAATACGTATATACCTTATCCATACACCTGTGATTTCTCCACCAACCAGTCTACCCGAATTCCAGCGCCAAACCAAAACAACAGCAGAGCTCAACAGTTTCTACTTTTCTGTTTCCAAAGCGCGATTCACACCCAATATGGAAGCTCTGTCATTCCATGTCACACTCTCATCTTAATCGTATTATTTTCCTCTTGCGGCACTGGTCAACGGATATTTTCGCCGAAAGCGTTATCCGCAAAAAGAAGGAAAGTGTTTTATTGAGAATATATATGTATATACAAAAGACATGATCCTTTTTTGATTCCACGCCATTTATTATTTCTCTTACCTTGAGTTTCATTTACACTTCAGGTCACCTAATCACCATTCAGTATACGGTACTATGCAAATCTAAATAAAGGACTCTCCTTTCTTCAAAACTCAAAACTCAAACCCCACAATGTTCTCGGACGATCCTGACTTTTGTTACACTCAAAGTTCCAGCATAATAAATTTGCTAGAGGCTACAGACTATGTCGACATCCCAAAATTAAATACACAATACAACGACAGCAACAATAATAATAATCTAAAATATACTTCAATAACTCTCTCATCACCTTCATTACACTCCATGATGATGAAAAAACGTTCCACTTCATTTTCAAGAAACAATTTTATTAGATTATCAAAAAGCTCTCAATGCTCATTATCCCCCTCCTCTTGTTCATCATTTTCAGCTTCCCTATCTCCACCAAATACAAATATGACTTCTTGTAGTAGTTGCATATCTACGCCTTTAACAGAAGCTAGTTCCACTGAAATGGAATATTATTTCCAAGGAGAATTCTGTGGTGATGAGTATGTCGCTACAACTACCTTAAACCAAGAAAGGGAAACAATAGTGCTTAAATCACCTTTTGTATCACTAGAGTCATATCCAGAAGAAACTGCAGAGGTAGAAAAATTAACAACTATAGTATCCGAAAATAAAAACTTAAACGTTGATGATCATCCACTTGCTAAACCTATTTTACCATCACAACTTGTTTCTCCGAACCCACTTCAAATATCAAAATCAGACATTTTGTCACAAAAACTAAAATCTAATTTAACAAGATCTATAGATCTAATCAAATCTCATACTTCTTCAATAATAACTAACTTATCGACCCATCTTTTGCAATCTAAAAATCAACAAAATACCTCTAAGCTAGAAAATTTAACAGCTGCTGAAAGAAGAATCACATTATTGGATGAAAAAGAAATCCCACTAAGAACATTTACTGTTTCAAATCAAAATAACCAACAACAGCTAATAATAAATTCTCGTTTATCATCATCAAGCAGAAAAATCAACAGTCATAACTTTGAATTAGAAAAGAGACAAAGAGAGCCAAGAATTAATCCTGACTTTTTAAGGCTGTATGCTTTAGATACATCAGCTAAATGTAAAGGATACTTACCTGTTACCGATTGGGAAATTGATTTATACGAAGAAGAACTTGAATACCAACATGATTGTGACAATAAATTCTCTCCAGAAATTCCAATGCCTTCTCAAGGTGAAGGTGAAGATGATTCAACATCCATCCATTCAGTTGATTCAATCGAGTCATACGATAGTGATATATTAGTCTCTTCGAACGAAATATCTAGAAAGCAAAACGACGATGATGAAATCTCACAAAAACTGAAAACAGCATCTTTATCAAGGAAGAAATTGTGGAACTATGTTATTCTGGCCCCAAGATCCGATCCCACTTTCCATTTCTCAAACTATATTGATGTAACTCAATCCAAAGAAATCCAACCTTCGAAGCCATTCTCATTAAACACAAGACGTAAGATTCCCCCTTGGTTAAACCCATCAATTGTTCTTGAAAACAACAAAAAAACTACATTTTTGGAAGAAATCGGCGGTAATAATGGCCACGGATATCTAAAAGGCTCCTGTAATGTTCAGTTTGTTGTTAAAGGTTGGTGCAACGAGCGTTGGGTTGCATCGTCATAGAACTTATTTAATTCATTTCAATTCTCTCTTAGCTATAAGCAATGAAGCTGGACTTCATTGATTCATTTGTACCATAAAAATTTCATCTTATTTATTCATCCGATATTTCACATCAACGACGTCGCTAATCTAATCCACATATATAATGTTTATTTGTTTAATATACTTCCACCCCTTTTTTCGCAAACGGAACCATTTGTCAGTGATATTCCCACCAGTCACTCTTAAACCGCCAAACAAGTAAAATGATCTCAATCCCCGAGACTGTATTCACCACCATCCACGTCTTTTCGAACTCAGACCCAGCCCGTGGCAAACCACCTCGCACCACCTCCTCGGAACACAACACTTTCCCCCACCGCTCGCTCCCCCCCTGTTCCACCTGACCAACCTCCCCCACAACCCCCACTCAACCCCCGATTATCAGCCACGCACCCTCTAATCCGTGAATCATCTTCTGATTCTCTTCTATCCACTCACACCTCTGCATACCATACCATCCGGCAAATTAACCGTTTTCATCCAGTTCTGACAATCAAATGTATCTTCGTTTGCTTTCTCTTGTCCCCACCACCGCATGCCCAATACATTAAAAACTTCTTTCATCTTCTTCTTATTTCTTAATTGCTATTAAAATTATTATATAAATACAGCAAACTCCAGTTTCTCCGGAAGAAAAGAATTCAGCTATATATATATATATATACTCACAATGTTCAGATCATTAATCACTTCAACTTCCAGACAATCAACTAAATTCTTATTTAAACCATCCCAATTCTCAAGAACCATGTCAATTAAAGTCGGCGATAAAATCCCAGAAGGTATCCCATTATTCGAAAAGAATCCTGGCGACAAAGTTAATTTATCAAAGGAACTAGCTGGTAAGAAATGTTTGATCCTCGGTGTCCCTGGTGCTTTCTCCAGTGCGTGCTCCGAAACAATGATCCCTGGTTACCTCAAGAAATCAACAGATTTAATCTCTAAAGGTTTTGATTCCATGATTGTCGTTTCAGTTAACGATGCGTTTGTCATGAATGCTTGGAGAGAATCTTTCCACATTAAACCAGACTCCTCGCAAGTTTCATTCTTTGCTGATCCAGATGCTAAATTCACAAAAGCTCTAGGGTTAGAATTCGATGCTACAGCGTTCTTCGGTAACGAAAGATCAAAGAGATACTGTTTAGCTGTCGATGATGGTGTTGTTATTGGTGAATTCGTTGAGCCGGATAACGTTTCAGTTAACGTTTCTGCCGCTGAAAAAGTTTTTAAAGAACTACCAGGTTTAGAATAAATTAATAACCACAATGGCTTTTCAATGATTAAACTGGGTTTAATACCTAGTACCTTATGACTATTTGTTATTTTGCGTTTTTTTCATTCTCACTTTCATTCATATTTTCTTTATATATATGCGTATATATGTTTTTTGCTCTCATCATTCCTAGTATGGGTGATCAAAAATGTTCATTTTGCTTTTTGGCGAGTTCCAAAAAAGTATTAAAAATTAATGAAAGTTACCTTTTGCATTTGATAAACTTCTTTGTAAAGTTGAAGGTCATAATCATGTATATTAATGTTTAAATTATTGGGTATACAAAAACAAAAAATTGGCTGAGCCCTGTTTTATTCATCAAGTTCAGTCTCACTACCACTACCACTCTGCGTGAGATCGTCATCACCGTCATCACCGTCATCCATTGCGTTGTTGACACTGTCTTCTTCAGGAATCAACTTCAGAACAGCAGGTTTATCATGTGCAGACAAAAAAGGTGTAGTTTCTTCACTTTCTTCATCCTCCGTCAATTCATCAGATTGATTATCATCTAAATTTGTAGTTAGTTCATTAGATTTCAATTCTGGCTTACCAAACGTTAAAGATTCAGAGTCTTCATCTTTAATCATATCATCCACCGTAGCATCACTTTCCGTTTCATTATCTTTATCAAATTCCTCTCGACTTTTGATTCCTGTTTTCTTCCTCACAGGACTACCATCACGAGGTAACACTGGTTTCTTCTCATCGATTATTATGGCCTTTCTTCTCTTTCTTGGACTCGCTTCAAGTATCTCTTTCAGTACTTGATCTTTATCTTTCTCATCGTATTCAAACTTGATTGGCTTATGAGGTAACTGACTATTGATCAAAATACCAGTATCCTTTCTTATACTTGTATAAACTTCGCTATCAAATTTCTCTGCAGGCTTGACACCATACTCATCCTTTAACTGTCGATTTTCCAACAAAAGTTTCCTAATTTGTAATTTCTTCTCGTTGACCAATGGAATGACAGTCTTATAGATCATTTCTTGTTGTCTCTTTAATGAATTTTTAAATTGTTCGTAACTATCAATAGATGCTCGTAAATCGACATCTAACTGATTTCTTTCACCTAGCAACCTCTTAATTACAGCTTTATACCTTAATTCCTCTTCATACTTCAATATCAACTGCTCTTCAATATTAAGTAGTCCATACCCAGTAGTTTCATCGCTGACTTCCTTCATCATAATACAAAACATGCGTTTTGGTAAACCTTTAACTTTTTTAGAAACAACGAATTCTGAATTATCACCAGTGTTAACTAACGTGAAATTATACTCGGTGTCAAAAACCCCATCAATAAGTAATTTCCGAAGCCATTTTAACCAGGACTTATACGGCATTCTTTTAATAGGTCCAATTGGTCCCAGATTCGAGTTCGTACTATCAAATTCTCCTGAA
Organism: Ogataea degrootiae; assembly: GCA_019232045.1. Classification (NCBI taxonomy): domain Eukaryota; kingdom Fungi; phylum Ascomycota; class Pichiomycetes; order Pichiales; family Pichiaceae; genus Ogataea; species Ogataea degrootiae. The sequence goes on from JAHDIT010000096.1 coordinate 47,570, forward strand.
AACGATTTCGAACCTGCTTTTGCAAATAGTTTAAACGCCAATGGATTGTTGCCGTTATCATTGTCATCATCAGCATTTTTCAATAGTCTTCGAGGATCAATGATGTATTCTGAAACTTCATCCAATTGATCAGTTATAATCGGATCTTGTTCATCACTGTTAACCACTGGAGTCATCGATTGGGACCTTTGCGTCACCCTAACTAGGACTCTGCCACTTTGACCTGCATATGACGAGAGAATTGCTCGACATGCCATAATGCTGCAGTGTCTGATTTCCTTTTCTTGCCTGATGATATACTGATCAGCAAGTTTTTTCAATCATACACACATTACACTGCTCATGGATCGGTTTATCTTTCCTCACAATAGGTGTGTACCACTTTAGGTAAAGTAGATTTATTTACTATGGGGTTGTGTGCACGGGTGTCAAATTGACAGCATGGAGGAATTGACAATTAATAGTCATTAGTATATATGTTTCCTATCACACAACTAACATTACCTTTATTCTCTTGTTCAAGGACAAGTTTATTTACCCTAGCAGTAAATCAATTACTATCAAAAGCACGAAATTATACATCAAGCACAATGGTAAGTCCCAAATACTGTCTGTTTTTACCTTTTATCTAACAATAAGAGGTTCAAAATACTAACTACTTACCTTACATTCACTTCCATCTCCATGTATATTATATTATAGGAACACCCAGCTTTTACATTAGGAGGATTATCGTTAGTCGGAGGTATTATGGGATACGCTAAGAAAGGTTCATTACCTTCATTAGTTGCAGGTGTGTCAGTTTCCGCTATTTATTTCGGGGCCGGTTATTTGTTGAAAAACAACATGGAATACGGTATTCATACTGCGCTTGCTGCTAGTACTATCATGCTAGGTGCTGGTGTTAGCAGATCATTAAAGACTAATTTCAAACCTGTTCCTGTTATGCTTGCTGTTTTAGGTGCCACGTCTACTGCTTACTATGCTTACAAGTATACTCAATTCTATTAAGTTAACTATACTTAGCCATTTTTTTTGTCGCCCTATCACCTGTCTATATTTATTTTAAAGGGCAATTTATTTTCTAAAACTTTGAATATCAGTATTATGTAAATATGAATGCATTTAACATTATCTGTACTACTATACCTCTGTGTATAATTGGGCTATGAAGTGTAGTAGCTCGGCTATATTCCTGGTATACGGTTGGAAGGTCCTTGACCTGAACTCTTGTTTCTTTAGTCAATATAGCCTGGCTAAACTAAAAGGTAAAAGGACTATAAAAGGTGTACATACGGAATTCATACTTCCTTCTAAATAGACAAAATCAAACCCCCCTTTGCGAGAAGGGTTTGATTTGGACGTAAAGGGTTGTTAACCGACAAACCTTTACACCGATCATTCGGTCCAGGGTATTACAAAATCATCCTTAATGGTAATATAGGTGAGCTCTATTACATTATTATTATTAAAAATGTTCGTATGCAAAGTGGTAAAACTTCTTGTCGTTAAAATTAGTGTAAATGTTTTCTTCGTAAAAATTATGATTGAATAGATTTGACAAATTCAACCATATAAACCGGATTTACTTTGACGACGGTCGGAATAACAGTTTCCCCGGTATCTGTTCTAATTATCGAGCAAACAATGTCTTTGTCGTCATCTCCGTGAATCATAAAACGTAATGTATTAACAGTTGGATCGGAAACGCAAACGTTATCGCATAACCAATCGCACAAATCTTCTTTTGTGAATGGTTCAGCGTCTATTGGAGCTTTCTTTTGCTGAACACTATCATTATGATTACCATCTTCAGTGTTTTGTGATTTGATTAGCTGTTTTACCCCAAGAAATTCATAGCCATTCAAACCTTTATGTAACCCATAACCTTTATACTTACCATAACTTTCTTTTAAGGCCCAGTATTGGCTGAGATATCGTAGTCTAGACTCCCTATCATTGGATAATTCACCATTGAACATTTTTTCCAATTCCTTAACTTCATTAGCCGTAAAGATATCACGAAAGTCTCTAGTATAGAAATTGTTCAAATCTTCAAGTCCGAATCGATCAATGTCTCTAGGATTAGCTAAATCCAAACCCAAATCTATTTTCTTCTCATCATCATCATCATTACCATCACCAAAATCAATGACTAACGAAACAAATCCATCTTCATCAGATAGATTATACGAATAATTCCTGTTTGCTAAAAACGGTTTACCGAATTCTTCTCTACCAATGGATAATTGATCCCATACCAACTCCCCGGCTTCATAACAGCTAACCGCATACTTCAAAAACAAGGCATTTAATAAACTCAAAGTTCTGTCCAATGCACGCTTTTTGTTTCGTATTGCCAGTTGATGCTTTAACGATAGCATGCGTAGACTTATTTCCATGTTGAAATCATCGAGTAAATAAGATTGAATATCAGGATCATTGATGTCCATGTAAAAAAAATATAAATTGTTTTTGCTATTGGCTGATTGTTTCTCTTTCTGTGCTATCACAGCTTTCAGAGATTCAAACGTTTTCTCAAATACCATATTTGCCTTGTATGAATCTTTCGTTCACTCTGTTGTGGATGAAAACGATGTAGGATTAGGTGATTTTAGTGTTATAACTATATATGCTTGAATTTCGTTTGCTGCAATGGGATATGGTGTATCTTACAAGAAACAAACGCAAAAAGATAAGTACTATATCTGAGGAATAATCTAGTTTGCAAACTGGTACTTTTGACCTATAACTTTAGTAACAATATGATCCGATCAGGTGACTTACACTATACAATTGATTAACTATAGGATTCTAAATACTAGTGAAGGAACAATCCCGAAAATAAACACCCAAATTGTAAGTAAATGTAAATAAATGTAAGCTGTAGGAAGAGATCGGCAAGACAAGAATCCAGTTCCGTCAATTAATTGATTGACTCACAACCTTTTTTTTCACTATATTTAGATATCTAATCAGTTTAGATTCTGTTCTTTGCAAATGATATGAAAATTGATTCAATTGAATTTAAATCCAAGTTTTGAAGTATCACTACATGCTTACTTATTTTCATATACACCTACGAACTGGTTATATACACAGACTTATATATGAAAGCTATAACAAACAGAGGAAGGAATAAGGGAGTGTCGAGAAACAAAGAAACAAACTGATAACGACAAGAAAATCGAACAAAATTATCTGGATTCAAAAGGGAAACAACAGTGGCGTTTGTGGCGCAGTGGTGATTTGTTAAAATTGCTTGTCAAAGCTCGACGCGTCGAAATGTTATTGCTTTTTGGACAGACCTGAAAATTTTTTTATCTCTAATCTATCTATTTATCAGCTGCATGGTCTTTGTTTCCTTGACTATCGCTATAGAGGACCGAAAAAGAGAGAGATCAGGTCATATAATTAATATAATGACAGAGGATATACGGACCCGTGAACCACAAAAAGAAACAAAGCCAGCCCTAGAATCAAGACTAGGAAGGGACTCACCGTTTGATTTTGGACAAAGGTACCTTACAAACGAGGAAGAAATCTTTAATTACAACGCTTGGGATAACGTTGATTGGGACGATGAACAGTTGAAGGATTTTGAAGAAAAGATCAAAAAACAACAACAAGATCCAGTTTCTAAATTTGACAAGAAAGTATTCAATCAAAAACCGGCCAAATACTGGGATATTTTTTATAAAAACAATAGAGAGAATTTTTTTAAAGATAGGAAATGGTTACAAATTGAGTTCCCATCTCTATACGAGGCGACAAAAGAGAATGCAGGCCCTAAAAATATCATTGAAATTGGTTGTGGACCTGGTAACACGCTTTTCCCTATCTTACAACAAAATCAAAACCGTGATTTGAAATTATTTGGATGCGATTATTCAAGTGTAGCTATTGATTTAGTCAGATCCAATGAATTATACGAACCTAATTCAAGTACTGTTCATGGATCAGTTTGGGATTTGGCTAATCCTGATTTACAACTTCCTGAAAAAGTGGAACCAAATTCAATTGATATTGCAGTTATGGTTTTCGTCTTCTCTGCATTAAGTCCCGACCAATGGGAACACGCAATTAAGAACTTAGTTAGAATGATGAAACCTGGTGGTCATATATTGTTTAGAGACTATGGTAGATACGATTTAGCACAGGTTAGATTTAAGAAAAATAGATTACTTGAAGATAATTTTTATGTTAGAGGCGATGGTACTAGAGTTTATTTCTTCACCGAAGAAGAGCTTAGAGAACTATTCTGTGATAATGGTAAATTCATAGAAAAGAAAATTGGCACCGATAAGAGACTGTTGGTTAACAGAAAAAAGCAATTGAAAATGTACAGATGCTGGTTGCAAGCTATGTTCGAAGTTCCCGAAGCTTCAGATTAACTGAGTACTGGATCGAAAATACAAAGCGCTTTTTCTTATTATTCCAATATGCACTACATATAACCTATATACCTAATATTTAATTAATAGAATAATGGAATCAATCCTTTTTGGATATCATTTTGATACAAACGTGCAAGAAACTATCCAAATACTTCATGGTTATATACAAGTCGATAAGAGGAGCATTCAATGGTAGCACTATCCCATGACTAACAGGGTAAGATATGGTACACATCAACGTTGACGGAAACAAATCAGGTACTAAATCCTGTAACAAATTCCCAAGCGTGATTTTCCTTGATATATTTTTCAACACTGGTTGTAATAACTTATTTGAAAGTGGTAAATGTACTTTAATAGGAAGATTTTTCAAATTTGTAATATTTGCAGGTAGCAGTTTCCTAAACATATTCTCAAAAAGTATTGAATTTTTAATCATTATAGATTGATAAAACTCAGTGATTTGTTGTTTTGGCATGTTCATTATTATCTTACTGGATCCATTCAGAATATAACATGTCTCTTTAAGCTGGTTTATCCAATAAGTTTTCAAAAAATCCAAATCAGTTGGGGGATCAATCGGTATAATGTACTCAACTGGATAACTATTATATTTTAAAACAATCTCCCATATTTTGTCATCTCCACAAGTAGAATCACTTTCACTCTCAGTATCCCCATCGATATCAGTACTTGTCAAATCGTACAATAACCCAACAGGGAAGTTCCATTTCAACGGAACATTTTCAAATTCAAACCACCAATTATTCAGCCCTAACAATTTCTTATCCGATATTTCTGATTTAAAGAAACTCAAAAGATCAGGCAGAATGAAATGAATGTATGAATTCCTCACTATTGTAGTATAATATTCGAGATTGTTATCAGCTTCTGTTGTTAACGATGGGTCAAGTTTGAATTTGGTGTTGATTGTGCCTTCCCAAATCCTCGCTATTATTTCCGATGAACTCATGTTATAAAAAGTGTACGTTTTAACCTAGTTAGAAATCGGTGAGAAGTATGTGAATGTAGTTGACCAACTGATACATGTAAATAGGGATGGTTAATCAGGCATGGGGTATATGTCTGTATCTCTTCCCCCCAGATGCATGTCTATCTTATTAATAACATTTGGCGCTTAGGTATCGGATGACGTAATACAAGGCCCACCTCTGGGAGTTGATAAGGAAAGAGCAAAGTTTGTTATAGACAGAGCAAATCGCGTAATATCTTATGTAATAACACAAT
>JAHDIT010000097.1:0-53083 GCA_019232045.1 Ogataea degrootiae
AGTTGCTGTAGTAGTAAGTAATTTAACTGCTGCGGTAATGTATGGTAACAGAGGTGGGGAAAATTGCTTATGTCATGCGTGTGTTGTGTGTTGTTTGTTGTGCAGGTGGAGGAATTAGAGAAATTTAGAACTGATTATGTCATGCAGGTATAATTGTTGTGTGGGTATTATGTCATCTGCTGTTTCCTTAGGAAAGTCTGCTGTGTCCCTAGCAATTCCCGTGGTCTCTTCTTCTGCTGACGTAACATTGGTGATAGATCTTTCAACATTGGGTTAAGTTGAATTCATGCCAAAGTAGATCCATTACAAAGGTGGTTTGCACGTAAGTTAGTCTACTTGGCTCCAACCAGTCCCACCACATATCATCGAGACTGCTCTCTTTAAATAGCTCAATTACAAATTTCCTTGTCTGATACAATTCAAAGGTGAATTGAGTTGAATTCAGTTATACCCATAGTAAACTAATATACAGTCTGTTATTTCGTGGCTAGGCTTCCTAACACAAATAGAGTAGAACGTGTGCCCCATGTCAGAAGAGTCTATATCGAGCGTGGAAGCTCCTGCAACTGTCATTGGCACAATGGCTGAAGAAACTTTTGCTTCAACCAACACTACTGCCCGAGAAGAGCAGTTGATACCAAATGTACAACAGCAAGAAATAAACACACAACATCAACAACGACCAAACGAATCCGATGCGGCTTCACCAACTATCACACTGCAACAACAACCAACAACTATAGAACAGCCAGTGGTTGTGAAAGAAGAACAGGAAGCTGTTGTTGAGGAACCTAAACCTGAAGTCAAGAAAAGATTGACGTTACAGGAAAGATTGGCAATGGCAGCTAAGAGAAAAGCTTCCAAAACAGAGCCTAAACAAAGCTCACTTTCTCCAACTGGTTCTTCACCAAGAGAGAGTTTAGATATTCAGACAACATCAGATTTAAGCTCCACTACATCTACAGCGGTGGATAATAAACAACGAGATGCTACTGATGGGAAAACCGATCCAGAAACTGAAGAATTCGTTTTACCTGAGAACTACAAAGAGCTTTCAAAAGAGGAGTTACTGAATTTATTGGATACATCTGCCAATGTTCAAAAAAGATTAAAGACAGTTTCCACAAATAAAATCAATGAGCTTAGTAAACAAGTGAATAATTTACAAAAGGATTTACAAGAACAAACAAAGAAACAAATTCAAGCTGCTAAGAGGGTTGTCACTCCAGCCGGAAACGATGCGTTGCGTAAGAAGTTGGAGGATAAAGAGATTCAAATTAAAGAACTATTGGAAGAAGGTTCCAAGCTTTCCATGAAAGAAGTCAACTTAACTCAGACGACTAAGAAAATGAAACAAAAAGAGATTGAACTAGAAGATGAGCTAACAAAATCCGAAAAGGAAATTGAAAACCTACACAACAGGACCATCGATTTAGAAGCAGAAATTGAAAGTTTGAAGGAAAGTGAGAGAAGTGTCAAGGAAGAGAGACATGGCCATGAATCATTGCAAAATAAGTATGATGCGTTACTCGTTGAAAGAGATACCATTTATAACGAATTAAAAGAGCTGAAATTTAGAAAGCTCGATGTTCAATTGACCAATACTAAGAAGATGTTAGATGATGAAACCAACATTTCAAATGACTTACAGTCAAAACTTGATAAATTGTCGAACCAGTTCAAATTGTATAAAGAAGATTCTAGAAATCAAATCTCTCAATTGGAGTATAAATTAGATAGAGAAAAGAACAAGTATCTTGAGTCAATGGAAGAAAGTTCAAATGAAATCAAAAGATTAGAAAATAAAGTGGAAAGTTTAAGAATGCAATCAGAATCTGCTGTTGACAAAGGCATAGAAGTCCCCGGGTTGAATTCACAAACAAGTTCCACGATCTCTATTGATTTGTTACAGGCTCAGTACACAGTCGCAGAAGAAAATTGGAAGTTGATTGAAAGTACATATCAAAAGAAGATTAGTAATCTGGAAAGTGATATTGAGATCTTGAAACAAAAGGATCTAAGTTATTCAAAGAAGGTCAAGACGTTGACCAACGATATTAAACTGAAATCAAGTGAGATAAATGAATTGATGGACACTGAAACTACTTTGAGATCAGAATTGGAAGACTGTAAAAACATGATTAATAGACTGAAGCAGGATTTAGAGACGCAGAAACACGGTCGTCAAGTTTTGGAGAGTGATTACGAAAATGAAAAAGCGTCACTGGAGAAACGAATCCAAAGTTTAGAGGAGGAAAAGACCAGCTTAACAAACATAAATAAACTCAAGATTGATACACAATCAGCCACAAGCTTAAAAACATCGGGTTCATCCGATACAACGAATTCAGCTGCTAATGCTAATTCATTCTATCTTAACGACGTGACATCCTCTCCAAGTATCCACCCTAGTAGAACGCAAAGATCTGTTTCGACAGTTTCCATGGATGGACTTATTGGATTAGGAGAGTCGTCTTCGACTCCAAGGCTTTCACAAGCTTCAATAAAAAGAGGGTTATCCAGCTCTTCTTCACTATACTTCCAATCTCCAATGCAAAGCTACGCTAATGGTAACATTCCGTTGCATATGTTACAGCCTGGTGAACGTCAAGTTCCTCAAAGTTTAGAGCCTATTGACGATTCAATCAATAGCTCAAGCGAAGAAATTTACCAAAACACGATTTCATCTCTAAACTACGGGGTCCATAACAACCAAAGTAACAATATTTTAAACAGAAGTTATTCACGTGATGAATTTGATACGGCCCATTCTTCTACCATTGGAGGAGCAGCATCTAATTCAATAACCGGTGGTGCTAACATTCAAGTAATGGGCAAATTATCATCACACATTAGAAGATTAGAAATTGAAGTTATGACTTTGAAAGACGAAGTTGGTGAATTAAACGCACAAAAGCAAGAGGCTTCAAATGAGATAATTAGATTGCTCAAGGAAAATGAAATGGTGGAAGGTTATAAAAGTAAGATGACTGCTTTAGAAGAGGATTTCAGCGCTTTGAACTCTAATTATGAAACGACTCTACAACTGCTTGGTGAAAAATCTGAGAAATGCGGTGAATTAGAGGCCGATGTTGACGATTTGAAGGACCTGATGAGACAACAAGTTCAACAGATGGTTGATATGCAAGAAGCAATGATGAAACAACAATCTTTATAATTCATGTAAGCTTAACAATTTGGAAACCCCAAGAAAAGCTTTATGCAATCTATAAGCTTATAAAAATAATTTACCTAGAACAAGCGCATGACAGATTGACTATTTAATTAATTACACTATAGATAAAATTAGATATCTGAATACGCCAAAACTAAAAGAAAAAACAAAAAAAGAATAAATACTATCTTATATTTTACATAATTAGGAACAAGGCTGAATTGATCGATCTCCATATAAATTAACAACTCAATAAACTTGACTGTTAATTGTTACCTTGAGCGATGGCCTTCTCGGTATGGGAATCAATGTCAGCAGCTTCCCAAGGATAGGCAATCCATTGATCTTCAACATTGACACCAGGGTAATATTTACCACCGTTCATCTTAGTCTCGTCAAGTTGGGCTCTCTTTTCCTTCAACTTGTTGTGTAAGACAAAGATAGAGAACTTAGTTTCTTCGCTGGATCTACCCAACTTAACACTCATTTCACGGACGTCTTTGTAAAGCTCTTCCAAAGCATAGTGCAAAGTAGTTCTAGTGTCGTCGACTTCATCAACAATCAGAATGTTCTTGCCGATCAAAGAATCAAAGTGCTCAGCTAAGGCACCAAGGTCCAACCATTGGGTTCTAACGACTTCTTTACCGATCTTATCAGTTCCAGTACCCATGTCTTCGTATAATGATAGGCCAATTGCTTGAATTGGGATGTTCTTTTCACCGCTGGCTTTAAGGAAGGTTCTAATAATTCTGGCTGGAATGAAACCACCACCACCAATAGCAATGATGACATCTGGCTTTCCGTTCTCTTCTAGGAATTCAGCAGCAACTTGTTGACATAATTTGTGGACGGAGTTGTAACCAACGTAGAATTTATCAGAAGACATGATTTAGATATCAAACTTTTGGTTACTTTTTTTGATTAGATTTCGGTATTAATTACGCGCTGAAAATGCGATCCAACTGAAGGAAGAAGGGATTAACCAACCAAGAGCTAACTAATCAATAAGAGACACATCACAGAGGAAGACACAAAAGCAAGGAGGAAAATACGTTTAAAACTGTACAAAATCGGTGTGAACTCCATACGGATTGACTAACTATATCTAAAAAAAAAAAATTCGACATTTTCATTGTCTCTAAGTCGTGTGCGCCGCGGAGTTTCTTTTTCTGGTACAAGGAAGTGGTGAGGGTAAAAAGGGAAAACACCCCTTTTTTCTTTTCAAATGCTGGTATTATTATCTTATATACTTTTTATTGCAACTGCTGATACATGTACTTTTTAATAATACAAAAAAGAGTGAATTTCCGGCTTACTCATCTTCAACTTCACTACCATCGTCCTCGATTTCATCATCAGAACCCTCGACTGCAATAATATCATCCTCATTATCAGAGAATTCATCCTCGTCTTCATCGTCGTTATATTTACCGTTCATGTTGATACTACCTTCTTCGAAATCGTCATTTTCACCATCAAGAACCAAAGAGGCTTCAGTGATCTTGAATCCATTTCTTTTGTCCTCATCTTCATCGTTCTCATCGTCAAATTGTTCTTGCTTTCTATTCATCATCTCATTTCTTAACTTCAATTGCGCTTGTAATAGTGATAATCTACCTTGTAATGAAAGCAAGTTTGGCAATAACTTGATGTTTTCAATTAAGGTTGATTTAACCAATTTCAAAACACCAACCGAGTCAGTGTCCTTGGCGATCAATGAACCTTTGCTTAACAACACCCATTTTAGCCACTGCCCGATATGAGAAGATTGTTGTGGTTGGTCAGAAACGTACAATGATATTTGCTTGAACAATGTCATTGCTTCAACATCGGATAACAGCAATGTAGTTCTTTTGGATAGTTGTTGGTTTTGTGACAAGATTGAGATTAATGCAGGTAATTTTGATTCAATGTTCAAATTCTCTTTGATTAAGGAGTAAACTTCAGATGGTTCTTCTCTGATATATTCATCGTTTAAATGGCCATCATCATCATCATCTTGATCACCGTTTTGCTGTCCATCATCTTCATCGGGGTCGGACTCTTCAGAGTCGTTATTGTATTCAGACCCCTGATTGATGCTTATTATAACCTCCCCAGTCAAACTTTCCAAGCTGTCTAATTCAAATTCTGTGAATGATAAATCATAGTCGTCAAACCACACGCCGATCAAGTAGTTGAATTTAACGACCAAGTTCACAAATCCAATAGATTCAGAATCCGTGACTAGTTGAACGTCGGATGCATGTTGCTTTCTACCCTTTTTATTGAATGGGTCTAAAAATAATTCAATCATTCCTGATTCTGTGATAGCAGCTATAGATTCCACTGGTGTTGTTTGAGACGCTGGTAAATGGACGATTGATCTGATATTTGATGTTGTTTTTAAGGTTCCCGTGACTTTGGCGTTAGAAATAGACATGACGTGAATGATTGAGTCTGATTCTCTTGTGACTGCCAGTAAATCCGGGGATTCTTGGGATTGAATCAAGTTTGTTATTTGAGTCGAATGAGTCTTTGGTGGTGCAATTTTAATTTCATCTTCAGTAAAATCTAACTTCTTAGGATCCACTATATATAGAGTGGATGATGCTATAACTAATTTATTGACGCCCGTCAAGTATTGCAAGAACTGTGCTTCTCTATCTGATTTCCAAGATCTAGAATGTTGTAGTCTATTTTCAAACAAATTGAACTGTTTCAAATTCAAACTCTCTGAATCAAAACCCCAAATGTTTGAGTTTGATGCATCACAAATGTATGACAACGATGAATCATTAGAGATCTTGTTTGTAAATTCTTTAGTTAATGGGGAATAGATTAAAATTTCATTGGTCGTTAACAAAATTGCAAGGTAATCAAGTTTCAAATCTTGATTTGGGGATATAGGGGTTGATTCATCAGTGTCCAACTTTCTCTTATTTTTCTTTGGGGTGTTCCCGTTGCTTTTAGGTTTGGATTCTACATGCTCTATCCATTTCACAGCTTGTATCTTTTCATCGGAGCCTAATTCAATATTGTGCTTTAAATCTCTAACTGACTGATTTAATGGAATAACCTGGATCTCGTTCCTACCTGGACCTGAGATAACCGAGGCTAGAAGTGATCCGTTTCTATCGGCGTATCCACTAACAATCGTGTTCTTCATAATATGTTCTATTTTACTGCTAGGGAACCGATCTAATGGTCTATATAATATTGAGCAAAACGTTTACTTCTGTACTTGCAACCACTCAAGTAGAGCCTTAAAAGTCTGTAGAAACCATTTACCAAGCAAAACACTTAACAGGAAAAAAAATATTTAAAATTTTTTCAGAATGGTAGTCGTGTACGAAACACAAAAGTTTTTCCCATTTGGGAAATGTATGTGGAATACAAAGGCTTACAGTTTGATTCAGCCCAATTGAGCTTTAAACAGGAGTTGAAGATAAAGTACATTAACCTAGCAGCCAAACCAAAAAAAGAAGAAGAAATTAAAAGTGATCGGAAAATCTCTTCTTAACGAGCGGGAATCATTCAAGTCCTCTTTAGAAAAGAAATTAAAAAGAGAGAAAATAAACTTAGTAGAAGAGGATGTGTACACATAAAAACAGTGATCTTCTATAACTATATCAGATATATCACAGCTATAAACACATTATTCGAATTGTATGAAATTTTATCGTGAAAATTCTAAGGTTTAATGTTTGGAGAACTAAAATCAGAGCTTGATGAGTTATTCCGCTGCTGCTGCAGCGTAGCCATCTGTGTCGTTTGTAACTGTTGTGGTTGTTGTCTTTGTTGATTTGACCGCTGCTGTGACTGCTGTTGTTGCTGCCGTTGTGGTTGGGAAGGAGAAACAGACTGCTCCGGTTGTTCTTCGGCTAATGGGCCAACACCAATCTTTGCCAAACCAATTTCTGCACTGGTATGCAACAAGTTCATTCTTTCGGAAATCGGAATATTACTAGATATTTCCAAATTACGCAACTTGATACTGAGTTCAACTTCCTTTCTATTCTTCTCGTCAATTTGTGCCTGCAACATATTGATATATTCAACAGCCTTGCTTAAAATCTGTCCTTTATTTGGTTTACCATCTTTAGTGCCGGAAGATTTATCCTTACCTTCGTCAAATAACTTAGCTGGCATCATTTTCATCAGTTCATAAATCTTTTCATTCATATTGTCTCTTCTCTTTCTATCGATTGGTTGGCCACCAGGGCCAACGTTTGGACTAGTCAAAGTATCTCTTCTCGAACGTGCAGATGTACCCAAAGCTGCAGTTGTTTTCGGGGTAGTTACACTGGACTGAAGACGCGTACCAGGCTCACCATCATCATCATCGTAATTGTCACCACCGTCTTCATCCTCTTCAGGTATTGGATAGTTGATGCCAGTATTTGTATTGTGGTTTAGTGCTCTTGATAAAGAGGCACGGATGTTGGAAGGTTCATCTTCGTTGGACAACGTTGTTTTCAGTGGGGCATTATAACTCTTTGATAAGCTGTTCTTGTTGTCATCTGTATATGCTGATGATAATTGTGGTTGTTGTTGGTTAATGTTCATGTTTAGGTAAGAAGAGTTCAAATCGAGGTTATTATCATCGAAAGTGTTTGTGGTTCCAGGGGAAGTGTTTTCATTCCCTTGGTCCGGAGTATTCCCCAGGTTCAAAAAATCCATTCCTATAGTTTGTTTCCAGCAGTATGAGTATAGTGCGGGGGGTACCAACAAGGAAAGAGTAAAGTATCTTGTACTCTGAAAGCCTCTGTCTGTTATGTAACATAACAAACTCACAGAAATTCAGCAAAGCTCCAAACTAAAATTAAAAACACACACTAAACAAAACACCCTTGCACCATCTCCCCTACTAACCAAAAAAAATTCTCGTTGCTTCCATCGAGACCTTCGTATTTTTGTTTGATTATAAGACGATTTGGATGGGATAACAGGTTCTGTTCTTAACCATTGATTGCTCCCTGTATCTCTTTCTTTGCTCCCCAAAGATACTCATCATACCATTTCAAGACAACAGCACTACATTATATACCATAAAAATGGCAATTGACTACTCTAAATGGGACAAGATCGAACTATCTGACGATTCAGATATCGAAGTTCACCCAAACGTTGATAAGAACTCATTCATCAGATGGAAACAAAGGGACATCCACGAAAAGAGAATACAAAGAAACAATGAAATCAAAGGACTTGAAATTCAAAAAGAAATGTATACATATTTAAACAAAAGAGTGGATAGCATGATTAAAGCTTTAGGTACTGACCTTCCTGATGAATCGAAAAGAAACAAATATTTAAGGGATAATTTTGATCCTGAAGAAAAATGCCGAATTGAACAAGATTCCGATAATCCACCATACAATGAAATGGTTGAAGATTTATTCATCCAAATAACTGACGATATCAAAAAGGAGGGCTCGGATCCTATGGATCCACAAATCCTATTAACCAAAGTTATGGAGCATAGAGCTAAGATTAGTTCTGTTTTGTTACAAATAGATCCTAAATTGGAAGAGTTGAACAAAGAAAAACACAGATTGATTTCAAGTGAAGATATCCACGATGCTTGGAACAGTTCATTCATTAACAAGAAAGAAAGCGCACCAACATCTTCATCAACCTCCAACTCTGAGTCTAAAACCGGTTCAACTGCTGCCACGGCATCAACTGTCCAATCCATTCAAACCATCAACACTCCAAGTTCTAAAAAGTCACAACATCCTTCGAAGCCGTTGGATCAATTGGATGAATTAGAACTTTTGGAAGAAACTGCTGAATTTGCCGAAATCCCAGCGGATAAACTATTGAAATCAATCAAGTACCTCGAAGACCACTTATACATTGTCTGTGAACAGCAAAAGGATGCATTGATGATGAGCTCGTTTGAATCCCAATTGGATGGTGATTCCGAGACTACCAAACAAACTATCCACCAAGCTTTAATTTTACAATATTTAAATGACTTATTTGTTGCTGCTGGAGGTAACAAAGCTTCTCCAAAAGCCAAAGAACAAGCCATTGGAATGTTTATCGGCAAATTATTGGATAAGAATTCAGCAGCTGCTCAAGCTTTCAATGCTGATTTGAAACAAACTTTTGAACACATTGTGAAAAGATGTTCTCTCATTAAACAAGAACAAGCAGATAAACCACCAACCGTTATTAACGAAGATGGACAAGAAGGCGTTGAACAAATTCAATTGAGATCAATGGATCCCAATTCCGAACTCGTCGTTAATGTGCCAGCTGAGGGAACTGAAGAGTACGAGATTTTCAAAACGTTACCTGAATTAATGCAAAAGGCTCTATTAACTGAAAGCCTGGATGAAATCAATAAAGTGTTTGCTACAATGTCAGTTCCTGATGCTGAACAAGTTTTAGAAATTTTCGACCAATGTGGAGCCATTTCCATCTCTGCATTATTAGAAAACGAAGATGAATTTGAACAGTTGAAGGGTGAATTGGAAGAAGCAGAAGGTGTTGAAAGAAACTTGGAAGAGTTAGAATTGGAAAAGGATGACGATGTCGTTGTCAGCTCTACACCACCAGCACATTCTACCGTCGATATCGTTGATTAGGTTCCTTTCAACTTACAGGATATATATGTGTATGTATGGCTAACATGAAGACCTAATAGTTTCTGGATGAATTTGATTTTATTTTATTCTATAAAAAAACAGAAGCCCAACAAACGTTTTAACTATGTACAAGAAAGCAAAACAATAAATTTGCAAGCAAAACTGACATACCTATTGATCGTTCTGAGCTTTCAAATTTGGCATTCTCAACAACTCTCTATCTTTGTTCTCACTCATTTCTTGTAACATTTTCAGAATCTTGCTGTCTTTCCATTTATCTGGCAATGGAGTCACATCATAATTCTTCGTAGCCCAGTAATAGATATCCCAATCAGGTTCATCCAACAAAGTGTCGTATTCAACCATATCTTCATAACTCATACTTGATAGATACTTATCGGCAAATTTGGAAAGCAATAAATCAGACTCTAAGATACCTCTCTTACGTGATTGATACACTAATCTACGTCTTTTTGTCTCCGGTTCCTCATTTGGACGTGGGATTGGTGCCACTTTGATTTTTAGTTCGCCGTTTTCTGTAACTGTGTTTGGGGTTGGGTTGTGACTGGTGGTTGTTGATTGGAATCTAGCCAATGTGACAATTGATTGTCTTGGAAGGGTGGCTGGGATGGAACCAAACGATTTTGTGAATGTTCTTGATAGCATTTTTCTTTTCGAGTTTTCGTTCACTTGTGAGGATGACTATACTATACTGTAAGATTAAATAAGTATGCGAAGATGTATGACTATAAGTATAAGTATAACTATTGTTATAAAGACAAATATAAGCTACTATATAACTGCACTCCCGGTGAGAGGATAGAAGCAATTCAACTTTTCGATGGGGAACCGATTTCGCTCTTTGTTTCTGGATTGTGGCAGACGGTGTGTCGTATGTTAGTTGACCCGCACATCGAGTCATCAGTACTGTTCTTCATAATAAATAAATATTCTAGGTGAATCATTTGAAATAATACTCTTGAATCTTTCTTCCACAGTCAGGTTTACTTTCACAAATTGATGTCTAGACTAAAATACGCATATATAGACCACATCTAATTAGTATAATATGAACCCAGTCAAGATTACAGAAGAATCTAAAAAGAGAAAGTTCGATCAAGTTGAAGAACCTACCAAACCTTTAAGATTCGCTGAACTAAAAAGAGACACCAACGAAACCAAAATACAGATCATTTTAAACTTGGATGGTGGTTTAATAGAATGCAAAGAATCATTGTTAAACAAGTCATATACTGATTCCCATGCTTCACAATCTACATCCAGTCAGTTGATCAGTATACATACCGGTATTGGATTCTTGGATCACATGTTACATGCTTTAGCCAAACATTCTGGCTGGTCATTGATCGTTGAATGTATTGGTGATTTACACATTGATGACCATCACACTGCTGAAGACGTTGGTATTGCACTTGGTGCTACCTTTAAAAAAGCTTTAGGACCAGTTAAAGGTTTGAAAAGATTTGGATACGCTTATGCTCCATTGGACGAAGCTTTATCGAGAGCTGTTGTCGATTTATCAAACAGACCGTTTGCAGTTGTTGAATTAGGTTTGAAAAGAGAGAAAATCGGAGATTTATCATGTGAGATGATTCCACACGTTTTAGAGTCGTTTGCCACGTCAGCCCATGTCACTATGCACGTCGATTGTTTGAGAGGATTCAACGATCATCATAGAGCAGAGAGTGCTTTCAAGGCGTTGGCTGTTGCAATGAGAGACTGTACTAGCTTCACCGGGAGAGATGATGTTCCTAGTACTAAAGGTGTGTTGATGTGAGTGAAGATTATTATGTATACATAGATTAATAAGCACTTGTCTAAAAAGAAACACAAACAGAAAACGGTTTAATAGAGGTGAATCTGAATGTGAATCCCAACAGCCAATTCGAGTAGACTATTTAGTAATAAAGACACCACCGTGCGGCTGTCGGTGTGGTTGATTCCAGCAAATTTAGCCGGCAGGTTATCAAAACCATCAACCTTTTAATCTTTGAACCATCGGAGAGGAGACAACATCCATTCTTAACATATACATATATACCGGACAACAACAACAACAACAACGGAACAACACCACCAATCATTCAATCGTCCCAAACCGTCTCTCCAAATCCAGCCAATCGCACCCCTTGGCTCAATCAATCACTCGGTTCAATCTCACATGGAAATTTATTCCCATTCTCACAATAAAAAAAAAAAGACCACAACACTTCCACAGTAAATCACCGTTTACACTTACCTTGTCTGTCTGTCTGCTTGTCTATCAACCTTAGCTTTCACCCTCCATCTCTTTACTCTTTCCTTCATACCGTTACACCATTAATTCGTCTTTTATAAAACAACTTCTTTTCTTATAATACCCCATGTCTTCTTTGTCAGAATACACGCTCTCCGAAGACCTATTCAAAGAAGCTGGTGCCCTAGGAGTCTACTCTTACTACTATAACAACAACAACAATAACAGCAACCTCCAAAGCGTATCTAGCCCACAACAACCACAGCATAAATACACTTATAGATCTCCAATAAGGACAACGACAAACCATTCTTACCGAACCTCGTATCCTAGCTCACCAACACGATCAATATCACGATCAAGCTCAACAAGCACAGCAAGAACGTCTCCAATCAAACGAACCTCCCAAATCATGTCCAACCCAAACAGCCAAACTCTTTCAAAACGTAGCTCCAGCAATGCATTATTTGACCATCTACAGCATCATGCTACTAATCCTGATATACCTTCCAGATTAAGTACACCTGTATCTTTAGATCCAAATAACCCCTCTAATAACAGCAATGTATCGTTACCTTCAGGAATTCGTACGGTTAATCCAACGCCAATCCCACATAATTTAACTAACTCAAACTTGAAACTGTTTGATCAACCTCCACCGAGATTAACCTTTATGAGTCCCAACCCATTAACTGAAGATGAAATCACATTACCTACCCGTGAACTGATCCACGACGCTTTAAACAACAGAAAACTTCCTATCAAACAACCATCAACTTTAGACCTATGCATTAAACTAATGTCAATGCTAACCGGCAAAGATAAGATTGGAAAATGCATTCAATACGGTTTACGTATTTTGATAGCTTACTCTGGACAATTTAGAAAATCAAGTTTATTATCATCCTACAATTTAACTGATATTAATTTCAAATCATCAAACCAAGACATTCTTTTACAACTGCTTAAAAGACCCGAGCTATTACTAATTTTGATTCTAGGTCAATTTGAAGCCAAATTTGTTGGTATCACTAAACACCTATCAATTTATAGACAAATGTTAAGAGCTGGTACTGTTCCATTCAAATTCATTAAACTAATAGAACGTATCAATGTATCCTTAAGTTTGATTCTGAATGATAATTCAATGAAAAGTTCAACTAAATTACAAAAATTAAAAGATGACTGGTGTAATATCAAGTCATTATCTCAAGTTACCGCAATGTACTACTCGTTTTTTGACGAATCTTTACTTGCTTTCAAATTAGGTTTATTCCCTGAAAGTTGGACGAAATTCAAAGCTATTGCATCCAAGCACGAACCAATTGCGTGGTATATGAACATTTTGATTGGACTGAGAAACCAGTTTGAAATGTTGTCAGAGTTGAACAATAAAGAGAATTCAATTAAGATTAACTGGCAGGTTAAACAGCGTGCCAAGAAACTTATTGCTGGCATCAAATCCAACAACTCTCCGATTTCTTTAGCCGCTGATAACAGTGCCAGCAGTAGTATTTCATCAACCGCTGTTGTTTACTCTACAGAGTTGAAAAAAATTCAATACGATAAAAGAATGGTGAAGCTGGAAATCTTGAAGTTGTTTTGCGATTTAGGTTACGATTCAGTTACTGTGTTCAATTTGACCAAAAATATCAATCCAGCTTCTCACTTAATGTTTGGGTTTGGTGCCGCATTTGTGTCAACTGCTAAGATCTGGATCACCGAAAGAGATAAAATGATTAAAGACATGAATGAAGACTGAGAGTTTTTTCTTCCCTCATATTCCTACTTCTTTTTCTTTCTAAATAACTCAAACTCTCTACGGCAAAGGAGACAAGAATACCACTACTTTTAGAAGTATACATACCCTTTATAGTTATCTATCTAACTCCATATTTATTTAATTCATTCCCTTAATTTTATGAGTCTCGTTCATACATTATATCCATTCAATCAAGTTCGTAGTCTGCCATTGTAGTAAATCTTCGTCTAACGTAAGCATGGACGCGCTCCGTGCGACTTCGCGGCGCCTTCCCAAAACATCACCAAAGCACACTCAAAAGCGTGCCTTCGCTTGACTGGCTTTGTAGACACTTTTTGGCATGTATTTACCTATTTTTTATTTATTCGAAGCTGTTATTCTTCTTCTTCTGTACTGATACATCCTTTGATTAATCACTGATTTAAAACAACTAAACCAACAAACGAGTATCAAATTGAAAAAATGCATTCTCGCTCATCTTCTCCGTCAAGAATCAGAGGTAGAACCCCGCTATCAATTAAAGATGCAAATGCTGTCTCTTCCTCCTCGTCAAAATCCCCGTTAAGATCAACAACAGCAAACTTGCAATCAAAGTTTCTGACTGCAAGTTCCAGTGGATCCACATCACCTGTTAAAACCCACCGCGGTGCCCTGGACGTGAACAGAGCTTTGACAACTCTAAATAACAACAGTACAGACTCTGTACTAAGCTACAACGGTTCCAACTCATCAGGATCCCCATCAAAGAGACCGTCTCCAGTGAAAAGACTGCGCTCTTCTTCACCATCAAAGAAACAAAAGAATAGTAACACTGCATTATCTGCTGCTTCATCAACTGGAGTCTTATCGTTCAAAATTTTTGAAGATCCAGTTGATTACAGAACTCAGCAACTGCCATTGAAGTTCAATGAAGCGTTGATTGTGACAGATGTTTCTAATAAAGAAAACGAACGTTTGAATCAAAACAGCGTGGGAAAAGTGAGTAAATTACAGCTATTGAAAAGTAACGAAAGATTAGCTCTACATGACTTGAAAATCAACGAATACCCTGGGTTCATCCAACATCACCACGATAACAATAATAATGATGGAGCTTTGCTGCCTAAACAACAACTGCAAAGCTCATGGATGTTGAACTTTCATCAAGAAGATAACCAACAATTTGACACCACAAACGCCCCTAAATTCAAGTTGAAAAACGGGAAATTAAAAGTTCCTTCATTTGTTACACCTCCAAAGAAAAACAAGAATATCATATATAAGTACATTCAATCATTGCAACAAAATTCCCAAATCGGTAACGGTAGATCAAGTATTGATGGCGAATTGTTAGAATCGTCATCACTAGCGGGGAAAACACTACAAAGAGCGTTCACTGATGCAGATTTGGATTTAGGTGTTGTTAACGTGAAGAGACAGTTAACGTTCAATGTTTTCAACGATGTTATTAATCAATGATGACACCTTTTAATTTTACTCAAATCCACTCTGTGTCACCACATCACTATCACATCACCTTTTCCTTCCCTCTTGCAGTTGCACTTTATTTCATTTCATATGCATCGTTATCCCGCCTTTTTTTTGTTTTTCTCTATTTTTTTTATCTTATTATAATCGTTGTTTTATTACCTGTTTCCCCCATTAAGCTTCAAATAGCCCGTATTTTTTTTGTTATTATTACTGTTGATGTTATCCTGCTTTGCGTTTTTATAGTGTGTTGTGGTTGGTTGTTTTGTGTTCATATATTGGACGACTGTTACTCTACCTATATGTCTCAAGTCAAACACTAACTAAAGCTATATTAATTAAACTATGCCTGTATCTCTCATGACAAATAATATCGAGGTGGATTTTAATAGTAGTGGTATATGACCTTTTCCTTACTCTTAGAAACTTGCCTTTACAGCCTATATCATC
Source organism: Ogataea degrootiae (assembly GCA_019232045.1). NCBI lineage: Eukaryota > Fungi > Ascomycota > Pichiomycetes > Pichiales > Pichiaceae > Ogataea > Ogataea degrootiae. The sequence continues at coordinate 15,690 of JAHDIT010000097.1, forward strand.
GTGATATACAAAGCATTGACTGAACAAGGGATACAAATCCCACTTCTAGCGACCGCACAATCGCGACGGCAATTCTAAAGCAAAAACCGACGCGTATTTTTAAGATATATACTTGAATGCAAGGCAAGATCTTTCAAGCTACCAATTAACATACCATGGATTCTATCAGAGATCCTATAATCGAGATACCATATATTACAGATGAGTCAATGAACGATCAAACCACGAGCGTCAATACCGGTTCCACTGAGCCGAGCCAAGATTCCAAAGGCATCAAAGTTCAGATCATAGGTTACGATTCGTATCAAAGCATTCCATCACAATTAGACAAACAATACTTCACGATAAATGGGAAACCACCGTCATCCAAACATCAAAATGTGGACTCAAGTAAGTATTCACAAGTTCCGATTATTAGAATCTATGGGAAGTTGAGTACTGGTCATACAGTATTACTCCACATTCACAACATTTTCCCTTATATCTACATAGAATACAAAGGACCTGGTACTGATGAGGAAGACCAAGTGTTCCGATATTTATTGGAATTGAAGAATGAAATTGATAAGCAGATGCAAGTATCCTTCTGGCATAAAAATAAGAGAAGTAAGAAGAAAAGGAAGCGGAAGAGTATTGATGTTGATAATGGATCCGATGACGATAATGACGATGATTTTGAATCACAGTTAGGGTCTGATGATGCTGATATCGATGACGAGTTGAAGATGACTGGGAACAAATACGTTGGTGATATCTCACTTGTTAAAGGGATCCCTTTCTATGGGTATCATCCATCCTATACACCGTTTATCAAAATAAGTTTGTTAAGCCCGAGGTACACAGTTAGATTAACCAGACTGCTTCATGAAGGTAAACTCCTCGGTGGGTTTAAACAACCTTTCGAAAGCCATGTTCCTTATTCATTACAGTTTCTCACTGATTATAACTGTTATGGAAGTGATTGGATTTATTTGGAAGAAGTTTATTGGAGAGGTCCAATCGTCCATGTTGATAACGATGATGATGCATACCAAGATTTCTTTAAAACTGATAGCGGTGAATTTAATAGACACAAAATAGATGATTCGTTGAAAGCTCTGTTGAGAAGACATGTCGAGAAAAAAGGTCTTATTAGTTTGAATGTTTTAAGTAATCAAACGTTTCCTAGAATGGGTAGGACACTATGTGAAATAGACACTTCAGGATCTTGGATTCTAAACCGACACAAATTGAAAGAACGTGATATCCACCCCAATTTTAAAGAATTTTTAACACCAGAAGAAGAGAAAGTGAATAATAGCGAACCATACATAACTTCTACAAAATCACTGTTGAACGATGTTCTATACCAGAGAAAAATAAAAAACCTACCGCCAGACCCTACATTAAAATTATTTGAAGATAATGACAAGAGATCGTACAAAGGCACACAATTGGTTGAACAAGAAGAATTAGATGAGTTGTTAAAGTACTGTTGTGATTCATCGAAGAAAGAATGGATTAAGCTACATGGAGACCACGAATTAAATCTCGATTCGGTATTGAAGAAGGATGACTGGCTCTCAAAATATCCAACTAGCTTTCAAAGTGTAGATAAATTGGGATACGTCCCACAAGTTACAGAATCTAACTTGTTACAACTGAATGAACAAGTCGTCTTGAATGAATCCAGAGTCGTTGATTGGGTCTTGTTTGGAACCCAAGTTTTACCATCAAGTACAATTTCCAAGGCAGATAGTGTGGAATCTCCTTCACAGAGTATCGGTGATCGAATTCCAAGCCAGCATAGCATAACTATCCAGCAATCAATTATTGAGGCCACGGACAACGAGCTAGAAGTTGCAACGTCCTCTTCGAATAGCAGTGCTGAGGATGAAACTGATGACGACGCTGACGATTTTCTTGGAAGCATTCCTCATTTAGAACTAGATAGAGAGGTTGAGCGGCAACAGCACTCTGCATTCAGCTTGAAATCATTGGTTTCGCCTAATGAATTGGGCTCTTCTTTGTTTGGCGAAATTGAGGGACATATTGATAACACAAGAAAACCCATTCCAAGCGCCAAGGACGTTGATAGTGAAAACTCGGAAGAAAATATGGATCAAAAATTGTTTCAAATGACCCAGCGTAAAAAAAGAATCACAAGTATTACAAAATCAGATCTTAACCTCACGAGTGAAAAAATCCACCACAGCACTACATTTTCAGTTCCCTCACCCATTGTCACAAAGATAATTAATCACAATAATAAGAAAACTCAAAATGAGCACCACCCATTAACGGCGTTTAAAGATGGATCTAACAAAGATGTTGTATTTGAAGTTGGCTTGAATCCTCCAATGTTTGGATCATCTGATCTGATGATGCAGTCTTTTGAAACAGATTATGGGATTCTAAAGATGGATTACCTTGACCCATTCTATTCAAACAGAGATAACTATAATGAAGATCCGTTTTATTTTGCTGGAAAAAAGTTTCAATTGAAGTGTTTGGATTTAAAAGGTTTGAAAAATTACAGTACTAACCAGTCAATCAACTCCAATAACTTAACAAGTCTTAATAAAAAGGTTGAATGCAACACTATATGGAGTTACACTTTAACTCCTCCTACGCTTAAGGAAGTACAGCAATGGACTAAAGTTAACAAGCCATCCTCAAGAAAAACGAAATCTCAACTATTGAAATCTCAAATTGATATGGTAACTCAAAACTTAAGAGGACATAAGTATCAGTCATTACAAACTCCAGTGTCTAGAAAGAAAACTGATTTCCTCAAGCTTATTTTGTTAAACGTTGAAATCCATGTTAATACAAGAGCTGATTTACACCCTGATCCTGTGGTTGATCCTATCACCGCTATTTTCTGGGATTTTGATGAAGATTCTTATCCATTTGAACTAGGCCTGAATAAAAAAGGGATATTTTTGTTTGACCCCGCTGGTGAAAAGAAATGGCTCAACTTGACAGATTGTCCTATTGAAGTGTTTCAAGATGAACAAGATATGATTGCTGAACTTATATCATTGGTTGAACTAATTGACCCAGACATTTTATCAGGTTATGAAATTCATTCATCTTCCTGGGGTTATATCCTTGAACGGTTCAGAAAGAATTTCAAGATTGACCTAAGTGTCAGGCTATCTCGAGTTGCTTACCAATACAAGAACAAAGCTGCTGATAGATGGGGTTATACCCATGCATCTGGGATTAAAGTCACTGGTAGACATATGCTAAATATTTGGAGGCCTTTGAGAGGTGAACTAGCATTGAATAAATATTCTTTAGAAAACGTTGTTTTTCATGCGTTACACCAGCGGATTCCATCCTATGATTTCAAAACATTAACTAGATGGTTCACTAGTGATGACCCCAAACTCAATCTTATAGTGTTGGAGTATTTCATCAATAGATCTAACTATGTGATCATGTTAGTCGATAGACTTGAATTAGTTGAAAGAACTAGTGAACAATCAAGAATGTTGGGGATCGATTACTATTCGGTCTTTTATAGAGGCTCCCAATTCAAAGTTGAAAGTTTACTGGTAAGAATGGCTAAAGCTGAAAACTTTATATTAGTATCACCTTCGAAAAAACAGGTCTTCAAACAGGATCCATTACAATGTATTCCATTGATTCTAGAACCTGAAAGTTCTTACTATAAGAGTCCGCTTGTTGTCTTAGACTTTCAGTCGTTGTACCCTTCGTTAATTATTGCGTATAACTACTGTTACTCCACATTGTTAGGTAGACTAAGGGGGTTTGATGCAAAGAAATACCAAAAAATAGGAGTTGCAAGTTTGAAATTACCACCTGGCTTGCTAAAGCTTTTTGAAAGACACATTAATCTTACACCGAATGGGCTAATGTTTTTGAAACATGACGTTAGAAAATCGTTACTTGCGAAAATGTTAACTGAGTTATTGGACGCTAGAATATTAGTTAAGGGAACGATGAATAAATTAAAGGATGACTATGAAGTTAATAAATTGTACAATAATAGACAGCTGGCTTTGAAATTGATAGCTAATGTTACATACGGTTACGCGTCTGCAACGTTCTCTGGTCGAATGCCAAATTCGGATATAGCTGATGCTATTGTTTCGTCAGCAAGGGAAGCTTTATTAAAGGCGATTACTGAGATTGAATCCAATGAAAAATGGGGTGCCAAAGTGGTGTATGGGGATACAGACTCATTATTTGTTTATTTGCCAGGAAAAACCAAAGAAGAAGCTTTCAAATTGGGTCGAGAAATGGCTAGCTATGTCACTTCCTATAACCCTGCTCCAGTTAAACTAAAATTTGAGAAAGTTTACTTCCCATCCGTTCTACTGAGTAAGAAACGGTACGTTGGATATGCCTATGAGTATGAAACGCAAAAAGAACCCAAATTTGATGCTAAAGGGATAGAAACGGTCAGAAGAGATGGGACACCTGCTCAACAAAAAATAGTTGAAAAGGCATTAAGAACGTTATTTGAAACCAACGATATTTCAAAAGTGAAAGATTACATCAATTTGCAATTCAGTAAAATAATGAAGGATAGGATCAACGTCAAAGATTTCTTGTTTGGTAAAGAAGTTCGGTTGGGTACTTACAAAAATGAAAAGTATATGCCACCTGGTGCCAAATTGAGTTTAGAAAAAGTAACTAAGGACCATAGATCCGAACCTCAGTACAAAGAGCGTGTTTTCTATATGGTTGTTAAAGGTCATAAAGATCAGATCCTCCGTGACAGGTGTATTACACCTGCTGATTACTTAAATGCTTGTGAAACCCTTGAATTAGATTCAAATTACTATATCACCAAGGTTTTGATCCCTCCATTAGAACGTATTTTCAGTTTGATGGGTGTTGATGTTAAGCAGTGGTTTGCAGAACTACCCAAGTTTATGAAAACTGCTAATTTAGACAACTTGAAATCAAGGAAGTTTGTCATTCAGTCATCAACATGCATCAATTGCAACAAGAATACTATCTCCACAAAGTTGCAAAGCGACAAGAAAAATAATGTATCGAGTAAGTTATGCGACAGCTGTTTAAGCGATGAATTAAAGACCTATTTGGATATCAGACTAAAAGTCAAAGCACAAGAAGAGAAACTATCCGATTTGTTTATGGTTTGTCAAGGGTGCACTAAAAGGAATATCAGGAATAATATCGCGGTTTTAGAAACGGTGAATGATTGCGTCAGTGAGGACTGTCCGATTTATTACGATAGGGTCAAGGCTATAGGAAAAGTAAATACCAGCATCAATAAATTCAAAGATTTTTTGAATTGGTGAAATTAATTACTATATATGTAACTTTATATAATTAGCAAATTGAATAAAGACTCTCTTCGTGTATTCTAACATCGAGTTGTTTGATAGCTTGGTTGGAATGCTGTATCAAATCTTCATGCGAAGAAAATTCGGCCAGTTCTTTTTCAATTTCAAAAGTTGCTTTCATCATTTTCAAATCATTCATTTTTTTGAAACCAACAACCGCAAGTTCTAAATATTCAAGAATTTTGTTGAACTTTTGTTTTAATTTGAATTCATCGATTGATTCACTATAGTTCACTAGCTTGATAAAAAGCACTCTCGATAAGAAGAAATACCCGTTTGAAGTCAGCCACAAGTTATTTATTTGACCAGCAAGAGGCATAATCTTGTATATTATTTGTTCAACGTCATCCGCAGAGCCCTGATTATCAACACTTAGAAGGAGCTCACATAGGGTTAAGGAACCTTTAACTATTAGTGTCAAAGATAGCGAGTTATGTGCCAACGTGAGAGCATTAAGTAATATAGACAATGATCTTTCAGGGGCAGATGATGATTTTGTAATTACTGAGGCAAATAAGATTTGGAATTCGATAAACCAGGAGTGGTTGTACGAGTTCTCATCTTTTTTAAGTTTGGATAAGCTGTCAGCAATAATCTGGACAGCAGTGGTATTGTTACCAATGTGAAATTCATAATTAGCCCGTTTGAAGTTAACCTCATAAAAAAGATCTTGGTCGTTGATATCTTCAATTTGGCTTGCTAACTTGGATAATAATATAGAAACAGGTTTGAACCTGCACTTGTTCATCCACAAATCCACTTTTAAAAGCATGAATCTAGATTGCCAGATCTTCAATAACGATATATCATCAGATATCAAGTCCTCGTAAGCTTGGAATAGTTCAAAGGCCTCGTCTATCTCACCTTCTTGGTATTTAATAATTGATTGACGCATCTTGATTGCAACTTCGTCGAATATACTTATACTGGATCCACATGATTCAAGCGCCACGTCAATGTACAACTTTGATAAAGCCGGGACGCCCACTCTGTTCCATGCTGCCACATTCAATTGACAATTTCTAACAAAAGTTGTCCCTATATCTGCTCCAACATCAAAATTCAATAAGATATATGAAGCTCTAGTAATATTTTCCAAAACTTTTTGAAGTGGTGCTCCATCCAACATAAACTGCAAAGCTTGATACTGATAAGCCATTGATTGTAAGATCCAATTCTTATTCTCTTTGGTTTTCAGTTTTAGAAATTGTAAGATCTGATGTCTAGTAGTTTGATTGTTCACTTTTGAATATAAATGTGGTTTATCCTTCAAGAAATTGAATAACCAGGTCAACAAGTAATTAAGACAATCCAAGTCTTTGTTCTCTCTGGCAACCAATATAGCTTCATCTATTGCTCTTAATGCTTCATCATCTGAACCAAATGATGCATGAAGCGTTGCTAGAGATAACAAGGCATAATGATAGAATAGCTGTTGTCTATTAGACATCATGTAATCAAAATATCTATGTAAGGCATTAAATGAACCTTCATAATCCCCTTGTTTCCAACATTCAAGGTACTCGATATAATAAGCCGATGGAATTATTCCTCTTTGCGATTCTGACATTAATTTTAATATATTCTTCATTGATTTTGGAGCAGGACTAGCATATTTCTGTAACATCTGAACTTGGTATTCAAGCATTTGAGCCAGATCAACTTGTGATATCGCCTGAATTTTGGTCTCAGGTTGTGTAAGATCGGTGAGGAGTCCACTTTTTGATAATATCATATTTTGTAGCTCTATATCTATTTGATTATCGTGCTCTCTCAAACCAGTACTGAAAATACCGCTATTACCTTTGTTCAATTGATCCCATCTTTCCTTCGATTCTTCTCTGTAACTCAAAAAGGTCTTCCATAGAACAATTGTTTCATCAAACATCATCACATCAGATGCCATTGATATGTTAGAAACAAATCTACCCAAAAAACTAGAGGAAGTTAGTGATTTAACAGGTCTTGATCCTATCATCCCAGTTTCTTGTCTTCTATGGCTGGAAGAATCCACCAGTAACCTATTACTGGCAGATAGAAAATCGTGGAACTGATCCAATGATACAATTCTCCATAATGTACCTAGTATATATTCATGAACCAAATCAATATCTGTTTGAACTTCTTCTTTTGGTCTTGGATTGGTTGTTTCGTTGAAGAAATTGACAATGGAATCAGAAACAAACTTCAATATCTCGTTCAACGATGGAAAGAAAGACGATATCAAATCCGTGTCTTTATTGTTCGACTCGCTATGGTTCTCAATCAATCGAACTAATGTTGATAAAACAGGTGATATACTCTTGGAAGGAAGCTTTTTATAACAATATCCGGTGATTAATGATAAAATGGGAATCTTGGATGTGGCTAGAACTGGTGTCAATGCTAACGTGCTCAACCGTTCCTTCTCCTGGGAAAACATGGTGTTTCAAGCTTTCTCCAGTAAGGCCGAAAAATTTGATACTAGAGCTTTATCAATTAATCTACGTTATGGATCGAAGCTTTGTCCATTACGTTATTTCAGGGAAAGAGTACAAATCATCATTTAAATATCAATAGATATTTGAAAACAAGATACTCAAAACATTACTCTCGCATCGAAAATCGAACCCTCTTTATGCGGCTTTAATTATAGTATACCTAGAAAATACATTCAAAATAAATAACATACACCAAACAACCCAAAGATAACAACAAAAACCCACTCAAAAAAAGGAATGAAATAAAAAACGCAAAACAGAATCCTCAAATTAAATACAGCTATATAACCTACGGCAATTGCAGCCAACTATCTCAATTGCATGAATGCATCCAGTAACACAGACGAATGTGCAGAGTCATTCTTATTCTTTTCGAAGACATTCCAAAATCTTAAAGTTTCATCACCAGCTCCAGTAACAATAGTTTGACCATCTGGGGACATTGCCAAATACAACACTCTGTACGTATGACCAGTCAATGAAGCTATTTGTTGCATGTTGTTATATTTCCATATCACAATCTGATTTCTTGAATAACCATGTGTGGAAACCAATTCATTTGAGTTCTTAGACCAAGCTAAATTACAAACCTGAGATCCAGTATCAACATCATTAATTTTCAAACCGGTTATTGTATTCCATATTTTGATACGACGATCAGCTGTACCGCCACCTGATGCCAATATACCTCTTTGATGGGGAGACCAAGCAATGGCCTTCACTGCTGCTTGATGTTCAGTAAATTTGAACAGTGGATCTTCATTCATACCTTCCCAAACAAAAAGCTTATTGTCATTACCACCAGATGCCAACTTATTCTCCTCAATATTCCATTTCAACCCACAAACCTCTTGCTTATGGTGTTCTAATCGCTTCATATAATGGGCTGGCTCTCTCACATCTCTATGCAAAATTGTTCTATCTCTTGAACCTGATGTTAAAACATGTTGATTCCAAGCCAATGACGATGCTCTTGATGAATGGCCAGTCATTGTTCTTGTACACCGACTTGTTGTAGCGTCCCAAATCTCAACCAACCCAGAACTAGTGCCAATGGCTAAATGTGTACCTGCACCAATCCATGATAAACTCGTAATACTGTCGTTAGATCCCAAATCACACAACCTATTGACAGACCCACTTGATGCATCCCATAAATAAACACAGGAACCTAAACCAACACCTAAAACATCCTGAGCTCCCCAATCAACCAAATTCAAGTAAAAATCATCCGCCAATTCAGGAGCGTCTAAAACTCTATACGGCACTTTGGAAATAGCTCTTGGTTTCTTTTGTGGTGATAGGAGTAACTTTTGGGTATCTGCTCGCACTGGACTCAACGAGTAAAGCTCATTCTGCACGTTTAATGACGATGAAGCTGGTCTGCTCTTTGAAGGAGACTGATATTTGAATAGATTTCCTGCTTGTCTTGGGGTTTGGAGTATGGACTCATCTGGTAATCTATTAGAATCGTTGTTTAGATTGGTTTGTGAGCTGTGATGACTGGCACTGGTGGAACCAGGTGGTGTTATCTGCTGTGAAGAGCTCATCGACCCTCCGCCAATGTTAGAGCTATTCGATACTTGTTTATCTGTAAAACTAGACGGTATATTATCACCAAATAGTTCCGTTTTTAAAACTGCATCGAACGTTCTGTTGGCTTCTTCTTCTCTCATGTGATCCAATTCGTTCTCTATTACTGAAGACGACCCATGTTGCTGTGAATCGTTTGACGATGATTGAAATTGATGAAGAGAGTCATTAGCTAAACCAAAAGCTGCTTGTAAATCGACCCCTGTCCTATTTGGTATATATCTATCACTGTAAACGATTTTTTTCTTTGTCCTTCTTGGAGTTGAGGGAGAGGCTAGTAAAGGGTTGTTGTTGCTGCTGCTTGCAGTCGATCTTTTGGGAGTTGATGGAGTTAATGAAGGGATATTCTTTATTGGATTGTCATTATCATCACTACTATTTCCTGTACCTCCGCTTGATGAATAAGACATGCTCAATTTGTAAGTTCAGTTTAATCTTTAGGGTACTGATATAATACAGTGTATTAACAAAAAAATAAATAGGTATGTGTAAAGCCTGTTTCGCAGGTACTTTGTTTTGCAATATTGATAAAAACAACGGCGGAACAGCAGTTGTGATTTAATTGTAGGTTCCTCTATTCTAGTGCTAGTTCACAGAGCCTGTATGTGACCAGTAGCATAAGTACCTTTATCTCCAGTATCAGCACTATCATCACGGGTGAAAAGCTACTGCCTTGGAACCATGATAACTCTGCAAGTGGGAAATCTTGAATCAATCAAATGGAGGCTCTGCCTATCTGCCATTTCCCGGTCGGCATCTTGTTTAACTATGTAAAGGATAGAGGGTAGGAAAAGACTGATAAACTAGTTTGATCAATTACTGGTGTCTTATACGGACTTTATCAACGTCCATCAACAACGAAAAAGCTTCAGTTTGGTATCAGGATGGAGATGGACAGACATAGACAGATAGTAAGTATCTTGATGGCTCTTTTTTTGGGTCTGTTTTAGTTCTTATTAAACTCCGAAAACCGATTTGTAATATTAACATCCTCATTCAACCACTTTCTTCACTGATCAAAGGCAGAAAATAGAGCAAAAGCACTAGAGAAAATCAGGCTTAGACAACAAAATATTAAGAATAAGGGTAGTGGAACGATACCCACTCCTTCAACGGTCAATGAAGAGGCATCAACTTCAACCAATGTTTCAACTTCTACAAATCAGAATGGAGCGCCAGAACAAAAACGGAAACTGGTATTAACCCCGGAACAACAAGCCATGATCGAGAGAAACAGACGAAAAGCTCTAGAGAGGAAGAATCTTCAAAACGGAGTGACCGATGGAAACCTCAGGGATGCAACTAAAGGTATCAACGCAAATTCTTTAGATTCGATTAGAATAACAGCAGCACCAAGTGAATCGCAGGGTGGCAAGAATACAGAAAGAATTAGACCATCCGTTCGTAAATCAGATTACATTGAATATGATTTCTCGACAATGACAGATACTTTTGGAGGGTTTCTTGCTGATGACAATTCCAATGATCTGAATAACAAAGGACCAGGAGAGAAAAGTTTAGAGCAGTGGAAAGATGAGCAACAGCAACGTAAAGTTTTGGTTGATCCAGCACCTCCTACTGATATCAGAAATGCTCCAAAATGTTTTGAATGTAAGTCAGTTGAAATAGATCAAGAGCTTTTTAAAATATTTGGCTGCAGAGTTTGCAAAAAATGTAAAGAAAAGTTCCCGGAAAAGTACTCATTATTAACCAAGACCGAATGTCGTGAAGATTATTTTTTAACCGAATCTGAATTACAGGACGAAGAATTATTCAAAAGAATCGTGAAAAATAATCCACATAATGGTACTTACTCTAAGATGCAGCTTTATTTACGTTACCAAATTGAGGAATTTGCTTTTAAGAAATGGGGGTCTGAAGAACTATTGGATAACGAATGGTTAAGAAGAGAAGAAATGCGTATCAAACGAAGGGATAAGAAATTTAACAACAGATTGAAGGACATGAGGAAGAAATTAAGAGCTGAAGAATGGACTAGGAAGTTGAAAGGTGATAGAGGTGAAAGACATGTCCATCAATGGAGTCAACCTGTAGGCATCAATGATCCAGAGCAGCCTGGCCTGGTTAAGCGAAGATGCAAAGAATGTGGGATGGAAACCGAAGAGATTTTAATGTGATTTATGGTATTTGATTTTCGAAAGTGAATAATATATTGAAAATTGAAGAAAAAAAATGTACCTATATATATATATATATCTATAATTGACGTATTTATACCACCAAATGATGACATGAACATTTTATATATAATAAATAATAAAAACCAATTGATTTATGATTCTTATACCCAAGATTTATGAAGAAGAATATAAACGGATTTATTTCAACCGCAACCAATTTAACCAAACCTATTTGACAATCCTTACCCGAAGCAAACTGTAGCACTGAGTAGCTAGTACACAACACCATAAATATATCTGTCTATCAAAGACCACCAGCTAAACCCCGCGAGCTGTAATGAACCAGTTCACAACCTCTTATGCAACTACAGAATTGTTCATAGTTAAGGTTCGCCAATTCTTGTAGTAGGAAGTTATTGAACTTACCATAAGCGGAAGTTAGCCTCATTAAGTGAATGAACGTGGTTGTTATTATTGAAGTGGACGGTAGTTTCATTTTGTATGTTGAGGCAAAATTGGAACGGATCAGGAAATTGATCTTGTGGAGGGCAATATTCCTTTTGTCTAATGGCTATTGAACTATCAACGAACTCTAAGAGGAATGAGCTTAAATCGTACTATCCATCCATATATATACTAATAAGATATAAGCTGAAAGAGACTATTAGAAAGAGAGGTATAATTGACGGCCTTTGCAAACCTGGCGCTATTCTTTTACATGTTCAACCAAAACAGCCAAACTCTGTCATTGATTTATTGATTTTTTAAGAATTTGCGTTAATAATAAAAATATTGAAGAGAGGAGAACCAAAAGGGGAAGTGTGCGGCGCCTCGTGTTAAACCGACGTTAACCTCAAAGCCCGAGATTTTATACAAGATTTACTTTTGCGCCGATCGACGCTTATCTTGCTTGTGTAAAATCCCTGGCTGCCCATATCTATCTAGACTAGGCATTAAAGATAAACGCCCCTGGAAGTTGGTAAAGGCGAAACGGCTTTCCAAAACCCTTGGCCAGAACCAGATTTGACTACTTTTTCTAAATATGTAATAATAGTGTATTATATTATTTGTGACCAACAGTGTTAAGAGAAATAAAAAACAGTATCAAACCGTAAATATTATTTGTATAAACGAGGAAAATATATAAAGAAAAAGGGTTTCTAAACTAGTTAGAAAGAATTAAACCGAATATAAAGTGACTGCAACCACTGAAGTAGAAAAAAATAAAAAGGTGTAAATTATTGAAAAACAAGTAGAACGGTAAGATTAAGAAGTTCCTTCGCAGACTTCTTGCGATGTCCATCGGAGCAGGATGCGTCTAAGCAATCCAGAACCATATCTTTTCTATGAAGTTTCTTGGAACTGGAGCAACGTATTCAGCGGCTTCCTTTTCAGCTTCAGCTAAGCCGGTAATGACATCAATTTCAGATGGTTCAGCGTATAGTTTGTAGTTCTTCGTGACAACAGCATGGACAATGTAACATAAAACAACGATTGGTATGGTAACGTAAGCAGCAAAGAAGTCAGAAGCGTTGAAATCGAAGAAGACAGCATAACCGTTAGTTAAGGAGATAATAGTGAAGAAGACCATAGCTGAGTAACAAACGAAGAATTGTAATGGGGGTCTGTAAATAACCTTTTCGTCCATACCATGGTAAGTGATTGCCTTTCTAAATCTTAAGTAAGTAACACAAACGAAGATCCATGAAATGAAGCCAGAGACGGTAGAAATATTAGATAACCAGGTGAAGACCTTGGTGGCACCACTGGAACAGTTCAAGTATGAAACTAAGGAAATTAAGCAAGTTAAACCGACACAATAGTATGGAACACCCTGTTTGTTGGTGGTTGCAAAGATGGCAAAGAAATTACCGTTTAAGGCCATTGAGTGTAAAGTTCTTGAAGCGGCATAAATCAAAGAGTTACCACAAGAGTAAGCAGAAGTTAAAATAGCAGCATTGACAATATGGTTTAAATACTTGATACCAGCGTTTTGAATACCAATAACGAATGGAGAAGCAGCAGCACCAGAAGCTCCCTGGTTAATAGCAGACATTAATCTATCATCGTCAGAAGAGACAATAATACCAATAACAAGGGCACCACAAATGTAAAAGAAGACTAATCTGTAAACGAATCTTGAAGCAGCCTTTGGTAAGTTGATTCTTGGAGCTTGAGCTTCAGCAGCACAGCAAGTGATTAATTCTGGTGCCAAAATGAATGCGAAAGCCGACTTAATGATAGCGGTCCAAACAGATAAAAATCTACCAGTGTTACCAGAGGTTAAATGTTCGTTGAATGCTCTTGGATGCTTCCAGTAGTGGAATCCTAGAACACCATGTTGTTCTGGACCACCACCGAAGAACAAAACAATACCTAATATAATCAAACCTGTAATAGTAAAAATCTTAATGGAACCAATCCAAAATTCAGATTCACCGAAGAATTGAACAGCACAAAAGTTTAATGCAGTTAAGGAAACCCAGAAAATACTAATCCAGATGGCAATGTTTAAATCAGACCAATATTGAATAACGAAAGCAGAGGCAGAGATCTCAGCTGGAGCAATTAAAGCTTGAGCATAATACAAGTTCATACCAGCAGCAAAAGCAAGAGATTTGTTACCAGTGTATCTTTCACATAAAGCGTACATGGTAGATTTATCTTCAGATGGAATGTAAGTAACCATTTCACCTAATAAGTTCATGATACCCCAAACAAAGAGACACAAAATCAAGTAACCAATGAATAAAGCACCAGGACCACAAGTCGCTAAACCTCTATAATAATGAAAAAGGAAAAAAATATAATGTTAGTATAAGAATTCGAAAACCTCAACAGTTGGAGATGGATAAAAGATAAGAATTGAATACTTACGATCCAGAACCGACAAACAAACCAGTGCCAATGGCACCGGCTAAAGCAATAAGTTGAACATGACGGGATTTCAAACCTCTCTGAGTTTGGGTATTTGGGTTAAGGTATGGAAGAGATTCGGCATCAACTTCTATAACATCAACAGCAACTGGTTGCTTATAATTCTTTTCGTGGGAACTAGATGAATCCATTTTTGTTATATGTATGAATGCAGCAATTAAAGATGCTTGAAGATTTAGAAGATAGGAATGTAATTGCAGTCTGAAAAGCGAAAAAGGAAGGGTTTCATAGATATATATATATATCCATGGACATGGATCTGTGATAAGAATTCCCACCAAGGATCCTGCATGCAGGTCTTATCCAACTTCCTCGAGAGATAAACAAAAGCCACATATCCACTTATTCACATATTCTTTCATTAACACCAGCGTAATCTATCAACCCTTTTCTTCTTGCCAGACAGACACCTGCATATCTTCCCACACCGTTTCTCAGGCTCAGGTCTCGGCAGAGCGCGCTATTACTTTCATTCCTTACGTTAACTACTAATGACACTTGCCTGTTTTGGGCATTACCACAGACCACTTTCCAATACGATTGGGCTGTTTATTAATTTTTGATTACTCCCCAAGAAAAAACTGATACCCAAGATGCTGTTTCTTTCTTGGGTCTACTCTACTCTTATATCTGGGGATGTATACTCGTATATACTCATACAAACCACACTAGACGAGAATTACCCAGTTTAACAAACAGAGTTGGTTTAGTTTTGTTTAGTTTACTTTCGTACTGTGATTAATGATTCTGATTGTCCGGATCCATTTACCCATCTGTATCAGACGTATTTTTTTGATAAATAAATTTGAAAATAGACTCTATTATCTACTAGAAATACTAGAAACTAGAAATTTTCGGAAACTGTAAATGCCGCTTCACTTCATAAATGCCCTGATTACTTCTACATCAAGTGATCTGGAGATTGACTAGAAGAGCTAGTGTCTCTGGCTATGGATTCCAGCCAGGCCTCAAAGAACCTAGGAGATATCCTAGTCTGTGGCTCGTGCTCTAGATTGGGCCCTGGTGAAAGCTAATGGCCATCCCACCAGTTTGGTGGATTGCTAACTAGCCAGGTGAAGAGCTAACTCGACCCCCTTCGACTAGAACTGCATATCTTACTCTTATAAACATCCTCTATAGTGCCTTATTTCTTTGTACCAAAGAGTATAGAGGTAGAACTTCTTATCAAATAAGGAAGGGCCATTTGGATGCAACCGCGCGGCTCTATATGCCTTGGCCATTCGATTTTTCTTTTAGCCATCAACTATTGAAAAGCCACCATCGAATCATGATGATCAGCTCCTTCAACACTAGAAAGGAGAGTTACAGTGCAATTGTTAGAAGTGACAGTAACTAATCTTAGTAGAAAGTTAGTTTGAAAGCCCGAAATATTAGCCACTTTTGCCAATATAACAACAGAGAAATGCAATACTAATTGACTGCCCAGTTGACGAAATGACTCCAGATTTGAAAACCTCTGACAGCTCAAACTTACTATAAATTTTTACCAGATTTAAAAGTCTAACAAATTGTTCTAAGCTTAAAACCTTATTGTGAACATATTACTCGAACGATTTGTGATAGTAAGTAAAATATTTACCATCTTATCTCAAGGCTATGCAAAAATGAAATCTGCAATGTTTGGAAGAACTGCTCTTGTATTCAGCCGGAATTTTGATCTTAAATCTTGGCTAATTGATCGCAGTATCTACTCTACTCCCGCGTTGTATGTAAGTGATTACGAGCATTTCTGAATACAAGACTACTGTGAAACTGCCCACTGCAAAGCCATCGAAGTTCATTATGTAAAAAGAAAGAAGTGTTTACTTCACTTCAGATTTAAGAATTTGGAGTCGCACATAACGCCGAACCTGGCAATCAGTGCCAATTTGCCGCATCATCGCTGTTGTACAAAGTGTCTATCGATAAGAGCTCATGCCTACCTACAGTGGCAGTCCCAAAGTTTGTAATTCTGTAAAGCGATAAGATAAGCAACCTTTGGATACTAACCGGCGCGAACATAGCGGGCTTGCGGGATAGAGAGTAGTTGATCTTCAAGAGTAGATTTGGCCACACATACAAACTGTTCTTTCTTCTCTTGTCTTTCCGAAGCCAACAAACAACCCAAGTCTGAAAAAGAGGCCAGAGTTTGTCCTTGCATTTTTTTCTCGGAATAACTTCGCTAATACCTGCTAGAGATTTGGCGCTAAGCTCCAAAAAAGGGCTATCAGCCCTTCAGCCTGGGTAAAGGTGTCTTTTGTACTCGTTTTCTATATGAACTAACTTTGGTAGCAAGAGAAAGTTTATGCTCTTTGTATGGTTGATGAAGCTTGTTATCGAATGATATTTCTTCCAAAAAAGTCGTTGTAGATGTAGCTGTGCTGTTACAAAGGGCACCGGAATTTAGAGTATAGTTTATTTAGATGTCAACATGGTGTAATAAGATTAGAAGAACAGTACAATTTTTGTAGTTGATTAAAATAACTAACTAACTCCATACTTGTTGCCGTACCAATATATGCTATTCTTGTCGGAGCTGTAGAATGAAGGGATATAGTAGTTACCCTTTCTTAGAATGAAATAACCATAGATCATCACGGCAACAATTGGGCATAGCATGGTGAAGTAACTTCCTAAGAAAGCAATGAACTTGGAACCACTTGAGATCATTCTCCATGGGAAAAACAATGGAGCAACTAACCAACAGAGCACCTGGCCTCTGACGATGGTTATGTATCTTGGGAACATACCTGTAAGATCTGCACCAACAGGTAGACAGTTAGTACCAGTATTAACCGCCACCAATGCAAAGATCATACTTGCAGTAACAAAGAACATGGAAGTATGCATGGCTGCAGTCCATTGATAGTCAAGCAAAGCACTGTATAGGTCCCATTGGTTACAAAAAGTTTCTCCCAAGAACTCGGTTGCTGCAGAGGTTGTACCACAACCAAGGAAAGTAATTATCACCTTTGAAAACAAAACAGCAAAGGATTGAATACAGGCAGCATCTCTTGGCCACTTGGCATATCTAACAACATCACCAGCATTGATCAAAATAGGACATAATGCACCCATGATTGAGTTGATGCCAGAAACAATACCCCAACCTAGATCGCTACCATAAACTCTGGTAGCAGTAAAACTTTCTGGTGATCCCATACCTCCTGCCTTTCTCACACAGTAACCAAAGACACCAAACAATGCTGTTGTAGTGGTGATCATCTTGATGGTATACAAGTGCCTCTGTATTGTTGGGTGCATGAACATCATTGGTAGTTGGATGATCCAAATAAGGAAGAAAGCTAAGAGAGATTGGGAGTCAATTTCAGATGACACAGGAAGGGTGTTTGCAATATCAGTCCACTTGTGGCCAAAGATGCATCTCATCAACACACTCATCAACTTACCAGCAAAATACGTTTGAACCGAAAAATAAATTGAAGCAACGGAGACTCTGACAAAGATGAAGAGGTACGATCCGCACATACCAGAACTGGCACGGACAATTGCTGGATAACCCATGTGATAGGTAGATGGTCCTCTGGAGTCCAAAACCAAAGAGATGGAAAGGAAAAAACTTCCAACAGCGGCACAAATGAGACCGTGTCACCAGAGAAGGCCCATACTGACCAAAGTGGAACCAATAGTGTAAGATGATGGTGCCAATGAGGAGGTGAAGTAAAAGAACAAGTAGTTTTCAGTTCTCCATGTTCGCTTATCAGGGGATGTTGGCAAGAGATCCTTGTTGTACCAAGCATGTTGTGCATCGTTGGCGATACCGTCAACTTTTAAACGATTTAGAAAGCCCATGGTTTAGTCGTTGATAGATTGATTTATTGATTGATTGACTTTACCCTAAGTAGATGATTCCAGAATAACTCATATAATAGCAATCAAAGTGATCTGCGAAACTTGGATCGAGAAATAAGAACAAGGCATATGTGTTTATATATTGCAAGAGGAGACTTGCCTCTCTCCTATCTTTTGGAAAAGATTGAATGATAAAAAGCAAACGCATCGTTCAACAGTTTGTCCTTGATACTATTCTCTGGTGTCGATAGATGCCCACCATGCCTTATCTCTGGCAACATGACAGAAGAAGTCAATTCAACCTTGATACGGTGCTTATCAGCGTGAAATCGATTAATAAGGAAGACCTGTCGAGGACGGTGCAAAAAAAGATTTCAACGTTTTGAATTGTTGATACGTCTGCGAGGCGTAGCGGCGTGATCTCTTATTGTGTTGGATTTAATTATATTTCATATAATTAAATTAGATTTACACGATTATTTAAGCTATTTAAGTAAGTTAATCAATTACCCTACTTTGGCTAACGGTATGGAATACTATGATCAAATAATGCAAATTTTGTTGGCTAATTCTAATTACTATGATACAATAGGAGAAATTGGAATTACCCAACAAAATTTGCATTGTTTGATCATAGTATTTCCTAATATAATGAAAGTAGGGTAATTAGGTAGCTAATTTCAAGTAGCTCGAATGGTCGTGTGAATATAATCTAATTATCTGAAATATATTAAATCCGACATAATCTTATCGCGCTCCAGCACTCGGAGAGTCTCCGATACGATGGACAAGAGTCCCTAGGTGAACCATGTCGTACTACTGCGATGATGTTGAAGCTATCTGGCAAGAAACTATATAAGCTGAGCTAGATAGACAGAGTCAAACAGGTTTTCGTTCTTCTTCTTCGTGCTGTATTACTCTTTATAAGCCTTGATGCCTGCTTAATCATTCAAATTCTCATCAACAGACAACTATATTGCCGCCATCCTTCACAGGCTAGAAGAAACCTCAACAACAGCAACAAATCACATCAAAAATGGACACACTTGACTTTGTTCCTGGCCCTTTACCAGATTAAGAGCTTCCAAGAGACTTTGTTGGTTACGGTGAACACCCAATTGACCCTGAATGGCCTAACAATTCCAGAATTGCCGTCTCATTTATCTTGAACTATGAAGAAGGTTCTGAACATAACATCTTGAACGGTGATGAAAAGTCTGAAACTTACACTTGGGAAAAGGAGGAGCCACGACCGAAGTTCTAAACGGGAGACACCTGATGAGTGAAAGTGAGTTTGAATACGATTCCAGGGCAGGAAGTTGGAGACTTTTGAGATTGTTCAAGGAGTTCAACTTTACCAAATGGTGTGGTACAGTAAGTAGTATATAATTAGATAAATAATAAATCAGAAACAGATTAAATGTATTTCACTCAACACTGAGTACTCTTGGGCGTAGAAGAGAAGGAAGTAGACATATATACGAGGATGACTGCCAATACTTCCTTTCTTAAGCGATCTGTTCTTCATTATTATTTTATTACTGAGTTTCTGTGTTGTATACATGTCCATAGCCTAAAAGACTTTCGAGATGAATGTTGTGCCCAGCTCACCATTCTAGATTGGCCACCAAGGCAGACTGATGTATCACTCAAGGGAGGGCAAATTTTTCTACCATATCAACAATAATTACAAACATGAAGACAAACCGTTCAGTGACATCGCCTGTTTGCATCCCATCTTGCAGGGATATCATCAAGTCCTTTGCATTTCCATCATATGACTGTTTATCCAGGCACGACCTCACTAAGTTGATCTTTGTGAAACATTATGAAAAATGCTTATAAGTCACCTGTCAGAGCATGACTGATTCCAAGGCGTTACCAAGAATACTGAGGCAACACAACAACGTAAAAGCTTGCAACGGATATGCTCTTGGTAGTCTCAGGTATGGGTTTAATTCAAACCACTAAGTTCATAAAGTCCTAGGTATGCTGGTCACCAAATGTTTCTGGTGTTTTCACATATATTTTTGGTTAAACTCTGACATTGAAGCCATATTTCCAGTGCGAGTTCTTATTCTTATCAAGATATTATTGATTGTAATTCAATTGAATCATTTGGGTTGAATTGGAATAGGGCTGGTGGAAGTCGATTGTTTGAGATGAACTGATGCTGTGCCGAGTTGAGATTTATAAAATGTGTTGTGTTGAAATGATTTCAGTTAGTTTAAGATTAGTTGAGATGAGTCAAGATATATATATAAGTTGAATTAAGTTGAGTTGAGTTTATCCAAGACAGTCCACTATGATGCATGCGCACCCGCCATATAAAAGCAGCGAATCCAAAATCTCCCGGAAGTATGTGCTATAGAGTGGTCGTACATTTTCTGTTGTGGCAGGCGCCGCAGGCATGCATTCGAAAATGTCCTGGTGGCGGTAAATTACTTTGGATTCTCGTATCCTAGAAAGAGATGACAGTATTTAAATTTAATAGGTTTCATATAGGCTACAAAAAGATTGCACGTGTGATGAGTAATGACTGATAATATTTACCATATATAGTGAAAGAAAATATAAGCCCTTACTCCCAGCCAGGCAACTCTGAGTATGGAACTCCAAAATATGATGGTGGGTACGGTGGGTTGTTGCTTGCTTCCATCTCAATCCAACTCTTGTGAACGTATTTTTCAATTTTCCCACAAGCCTTCATCATGGCAACCTGGTCAAACTTTTCCCCTCTCTCGTATTTCTCCTTTGATTGTTCCCTTAACCATCTGAGATGGGCTTCCAGGTGTCTGAATTTGAAGTCGAACCATTCGGTGTAGTATTGACTGAATTGAGTTCTTGGAAGAACTGAAGGCTTTGCAGAAGTCATTCTAACATCATCAAGTTGCTCGGGACCTGCTAATCCAAAACCAGTCACAGAGGTAATCCGATTAGAATTTGAAACTGGTTTGGTTGCAACATGCTTCAAATTCATTCCTTGAATAAGCGCACCATATCCAACCTTTGGATCAGGAATACGTGCTGTCTTATCATCACCGGTAACAACAACGGTCTCGCCCCCAACCGCATCATCTCCAATGTCAAGCATTATAACGAAGGCAATTTGAACCGAATCAAAATGCAATCCCAAAGTAGATGGAATATCTTCAGCTTTCTTCTCGTTCTGTTGTTTCCATTCGGCATGCATATCATCTTTTGATAAGGCAACCTTCTTAGTTTCTTCTTGATCTAAAGATGCCAAGCTTACATTCAAATGACACTTATCTGTATCGTAGACAGGTTCCATTTTAACACCGGTGAAGGTTGAGACAATCTCCGATAGCTTTGGAGAGTTGAAAAGAGCCCAAGAAAACGGAGCGGCATCTTTTATGTGGCCTCCAATGTGGAAATCAAGCCTGGTTGCACCCTTTGATAAGTTTGGCAAGCGCCCCCATCTCTCCAGAACTTGGGGTTGTAATGACTCCCACATTACCATATCAATAGCTTCTTGAGATAGAAGCGGGAACGGGTACACAGCACCAATCTGTGAAAATGGCAGTGTTCTGAAATTTGACATTTTTAAATCGTCCATTGTCAAAACCTTCGTTGATTTGTAATACTCATCTTTGAAGATAAAGTGCTTTTCAGGGTCAAATTTAAGATAAGGATTGAAAGTTAGCTTGGCCTTCAGTTTGTTTTTGTAATCTTCGATTTCAAGATCGATCGTCTTTTGTGGGATATCATAAGAATGAGCACCTGTTTCATAGTCTTCGATTAGTCCATTCTCCTTCAAAGGAACAGGATAGTATAAATGATCAGTGGATAGCATTTTTCTGATCTATTGTTGCAAAAGCAATATGTGAATTTGAGTAGGTTAATGGTGATATATAGTTATTTAGATAGATATATAGATAGATATATAAATGGTTGTCGAATTCTACTTTGGCTCAGACAAGGAAACGAGTGGTCATTTAAATCGATATTCTTAAAGGTGGGCAGAGTGGGTGCGATAAGGAAGAAGCCTAACAAATCTATTATCTATCGGGTTACCTCGTTAATAACAGAAGTCCGAAAGAACGCGAAACGAGCGAGGACCAAGGGTGTGGAGAACTGCATACTGCAATCTTAACTGCTTCCAAATGTGGATTGCTTATTTCCGTTTTTTTCTAGCTTATCAATCCTTATAGGTGGCAGTAACATATAGAAAAAAAAGAACAAGAGATCGGTTACCTTTGCTTCCCACTTTCTGCTGTTCCTTACAGAAATATTTCGCTGGATTGTATTTCTTATGTATATATAAGGAAAATGACGACAGAATACTCATCCCAGAAAGGGACATAGCCGTCAGTAAAAGATAATAGACACAAAGGAGACTGGGGAAATAATCACTGAGGGACTGGATAAAAACAATAAAGTCATCAGTGAGCGGCAGTTGAATGCACCAAAATAGGAAGAAAGATGCGTCTGCCGTCTTATTTGATGTTATATACTGTCATAATAGCATGCTATCAGTTCCAAATGTTGCGGACAACTTTGCCAAAACTGGGATTGCAACTTCTATACATTAGTTGAAAGAGGATCTGCGCTTGTTACTTGGAGAAATCAATTGTCGTGGCGGATGAAAGAATGAACGAATAAATGTATTTTAGGTGGTTCAGCCCGTTGAAGAGAACATACAGGAGGAGTCGTCAGTCTCTTGTTCTCATATTGCACAGAAAAAAATGCATTTTAAATCAGATCGTCTACATGTTCTTGGTCTGGTGGATGGTCTCAGGTCCTGCAATCCTTCAGCTACTGTATTTCAACATCTGACTTCAGATGATTGCCCGGCTTGTTACGAGAAGCCTGCAATAGGCGCTAGGGATTTTGATGGCAGGCTGTCCGAATTTTAGTAGGATAGGTGTGAATCCAAGCAATATCCATCCAGTTGAAACAATAGCAAGAAATGTAGATAAGCCTCTTCTCCTGGTTTTTAAAGTTTGCAGTTCTCGACGTTTATTGCTTCTAAATCTACGTTAGAAGGATGCAACAATTGCTTCCGATTTTGAAAGGTTTCAAAGAACGGCTGCCATCAGAACCTCTTCTAACTTATGCGACTGCTCGTAACAAAACCGGCCAGAGAATCGCATTTATGGAGCTGTTACAGCTTTTGGCTTCTCCATGTAACAAGTGCACAGCTTATGTTTTCAATAGTTGAGTAGTCCTGTAAGAAGGGGGACTGCAACAAGCAAGCTGCGTTAGTTGAAAACGTGGTCATGTTACAGAGAGAAATCAAAGGTTGTGGACGCCCGGTAAAACTGAAGGACAGACCGTGCTTGCTGTAAGTAACCTACATTGGTTACAAGAGATGCTGATAGCAGCCTGTTGGGTTAAGGAGATAAGAAAATATACTGCGCTATCCAGTGAGTAGTGTATGGTAAAATAGTTGGCATCGAAGAAAAACAACGATCCTGATAGGAGGTTAGAGAGGAAGCTAATGGTTAAGAATTATGAATTACAATTGGGACATGGTAAGGAGAGATTCATTTGTTCAAAACCAATGCACCCCTCTTTGTTCGTTTTGAAATCTAAGTCGTCGGCGAGAAACTATGGAGGAGTCTTTATGCAACTCTCGTTCTGCTTTACTCAATTGAGACATTGGGTTAATTCTCCATTTATATCTGTCACGTTTTCACTGTTCTTCTTATCGAGGTTTTGGAAATAACATCATTTCTCAAAAATTGATATCCCACAATTTCTTCACCAGAAAGAGGAAAAATATCACCACCGTCGTTATATACCAGTATGTCAAAGCTTTATCATCAGATTTTGGTGGTTCGTTTCCTATCTCTAGAAGGTATATATGCCTATCTTCCCTGTTGGACGTAAAGATAAATTGATTACAACACTCAACTGATCATGGGTTTTATGATCATTTTCAGTAGACGCGCCGACTAGTTATCGAAAGTGGGTAGGTGGACAGAAAGAAGGGCTGGGTTTATTTACTTGGATAAACATGTGATGTGATAGACTGATTAAATCCACTGATTCCATCTTGGTGCGGCGTTAACGGTTCTCAGGAGGACACGGCGGAGAATGGAACAAATCCAGGCAGTAGCTTATCCGATTCAATAACCACGGTGGCGAAGAGCTCCCATCGATTACAAATTATACTCGATATGACCCTAGCCACCTATCTCTACTTGGCATTGGCCTTCTTCCCGGATTTCAGAGGGGTCCATATAGCCACACGATTGAATTAACTTGCTGGTTTTATCAAAGGTGTAATTGGGATAATTCTCAAAAACTTATGATAGATAAAGCATAAGATGACAATTCTCACTCTCAAATCTGCCCTGGTCCGGTTTACTTGATTCGCTCGCTTCTTTACAATATGTATCCTAGCCTCATCACTATCTCCAATCCTAACCAGCAAATTACTTACTACCACCTGCAATCTTGACTTGCATAATTCTTATCACTATCTCTACTAAGATTAGCCTGATTTGGACTCTACACGCTCTCTTTTCAGTTGTCTCAGATTTTGCCCTTATTACGTCTTTTTGATTCTGATGATGCTAAATTCATGTTTTTTTTTCAAGACTTTTTATCTTTGTCTTTTCCTTGGTGGCTGCATGATTGTGAGATAAAAAATGTTAGTCATAACCGTTATCTAGTTCATGTATATAAATATGGGTCGAAGACTTGTTTCAAAGTGTTTGCACCATCGCTTCCTATAACAATATCGTTGGAAGTTCTAAATATAATTTGACCTCCATAAGGATTCCAAACTATGTCTACCTTCTTCAAGAAAGAGAAAGATGCGTCCACCAATGATGTTATCGAGATAACTTCAGAAGGCCAGACGTCATCCAATGTTGAAACTAACCACCACACGCATGGCCGTTTTGTTGCAAACGGTCATACTGAGCGTCGTCTAAAACAGAGACAAGTCAATTTGATTGCCATCGGTGGTTCTATCGGTACTGCATTGTTTGTTACCATCGGTTCAGGTCTTGCCTATGGTGGTTGCGGAAATCTGTTGATCTCTTTTGCTATTCACTCTGCTTTGATGTACTTGATCACCATTACAATTGGAGAGATGGTCTGCTACATGCCATTTGATTCTCCCTTCATTTCTGGTGCTGGAAGGTTTTTCGATCCTGCCCTAGAATTTGCTGCTGGTTATAATTTCTACATCATGGTGTCCTTGTATGTTCCATTTGAAATCACTGCGGTGAACGGTATGATTCATTATTGGAGATCTGACTACAGCCCAGTTGCTACATTTGTTCCTCAAATTGTTATCTATTTGGCTTTGAACATCCTTGCTGTTAAATGGTATGGAGAATCTGAATTTGTCTTGGCGATTGGAAAGTTGATCTTGGCCATCGCTTTAATGTTTTTCACTTTCATTACAATGGTGGGTGGTAATCCAAAACACGATGCTTATGGCTTTAGAAACTTCGAAGGGGTTCATAACGCATTCCCAGAATATATCGGTAGTGGAGCAAGTGCGTTTTGGTATGCCTACATGAAAGCAATTTTCACAATTGTTGCTCCTGAATATTTGAGTATGGTTGCTGGGGAAGCTGAAAACCCGAGAAAAACTATGCCAACAGCTTTCAAATCCATTATTTACAGATTGAGTGTCTTCTATGTTGGGGGTGCTTTGTGCAGTGGTATTGTCTTAAAGTACAATGATCCAAACTTGATTGATGCATTGACTTCAGGAGCTGCAGGTGCTGGCATTTCTCCATACGTTATTGCCATGAAAAACATGAACATTCAAGTTTTCCCACATATTGTGAATGCCTTGTGTATTTCCTCGTCATTCTCAGCAGGTAACTCATTAATGTACTGTTCATCAAGATCCTTGTTTGCCTTGGCCAAGAAAGGATTTGCTCCAAAGATCTTCACATACACGACTTCAAATGGTGTTCCAATTGCTGCCTTACTTCTGGCAACAGGGTGGTCATGTTTAGCCTTGATGCAATTAGGTGATACTGGAGCTACAGCATTAAACTGGATGGTTAATTTGTGTACTGCAGCTCAAATCAGTAACTATTTCATGATGATGATTACATACATCGGATTCTACAGAGCTTGTAAAGCTCAAGGGTTTGATAGGTTAACCATGCCTTTGGTTACTTGGGCTACCAAATATCAACCATACCCATGTTACTTTTGTCTAGTGATTATCGGTATAATTATCACATTCCTTGGTGCCCAAGCATTCATCCCATTTTTTGATGTTGATTCCTTGTTGTACTATTACTTAATGGTCTGGGTTGACGTTGCATTGTACGTCTTATGGAAAGTCGTCAAGAAGACCAAGATTGTCAAACCAGAAGAGGCAGATCTAACTACAGGCTTAGCTGAAATTGACAGACACGAACAAGAATTCTATACCCGTAAGCATTTGGAGAAAGACACACCATCGAAGTGGTGGGAGAAGCTGATGGACTATGTGTTCTGAGTTCATACCTTCATCAGATTGCCGGTCTGGTTGCTGTTGGTGCAGATTTCGCAAGGAATAACGCTAACCTTATACTTTCCTTCTCTTCCTCTATATACCGCTCTTTTTGTTTTTTTGATCTTACGATAGTAAACACAAGTCTTGAGCTGTAGTCTAAATTATTATTAGACGGTCTGATAACGTTAACGGTTGTAAAAAAATAAGATCAATCGATCGAGTGTATGATGAATCATGTATAGCCATTTTGTTTGGAAGAATAACAAGAGAAAGGTGGTGATGATAAGAAATAAATGCAAACAGGGCACAACAGCAATTTCAACCCTCCATAAGAATCAAGAAATTAGAAATAGAAAGCAATGAACTCCAAACAGAACAGAGAACAGGGCGATAACCACTCCAACTTCGAATCCGCATGAAAAATAACCATCTCCTATTGAAAACCCATAGGATGATGCTGCGTCGTTTGACACTAGAAGGCTGCTGATGGTACTTGAACCAGCGGTCAATGTGGTTCCGGATCCTTTCAACTGACGAACACTAGCACTACTTTTCAAGGTTGTCGTTGGCCTGTATAGATTACTACCAGTAGTACGCTTGCTTGCTGTCATCATCACAGGATCTGTTGTTGTAACTGGCAAGGGAGATGTCTGTGTATGTGGTGGTGTCGAAACGAACTCTGTATATGCACGACGTTTCAACGTGATGTTGGGACATGTATAACCCAAGAGTTGCAGGATGGAGCAAAGCCTGGATGTGATTTGTGCAATGTCTGCAGACTGGGTGATTGTTGTAGCACCAACTGCAGTGGTTAGGGTGGTTGTGTCGGTAATGGTCACTGAAGTTGTAGCGGTTGTTGTTTGCGTTGCTGTGCTTACTTCTGAAATAGTTTTTGTGCCAAACGATGTATTTACTCTTGTCGTTGTCTTGGTCGTAGTGACTTCCTCAGTGTCGGTCTCGGTGGTTGTTTCTGTATCTGTCTGTTTCCAATTGGACGATGGTTTTCTTTGCAACAGTGATTGTGGCTGAACTCACCTCAAGCTCAGTTTCCGTTCGGGCATCAAGATCAAGGCATGTCTTTGTTGTGGCGTATTCGGTATCGGTCACATATTCAACATTTGTGGTGGTTAGCTTATCCCATTTTGTCTTGGTCAGAATCGAGTATTCAGTTGTTGGCTTTTTGATGAGCCTGTATGCGGTTGTTGTTTCCACACAAGTCTCCGCCTCTGTTACGGTATCCGTCTCATAACTGGTTTTAAATTTGACAAGTTTAGTCGTTTCTGTTGCGGTGACAGTTATATGCCTGTCGCTGGTATCATCGCAATCATCATCTTTCAATGCTTGTGGATGGTTCCCGGTACTTTTTCCTTTTGAGTTGTCCGTCTTGATCGCTGACAACTTTGCATCTTTGCCCTCATTCTTCCTAATTTCCATTGTTGGGTTTGAGTTGTTGTCAACAGTAAACTGGTTCAAAATTGTGGAGTCCCTTCCTTTTCCCTCCTTTGTTCTTTGATTTGGTCTTTCCTGCCCTGATTTTGCAACTGTCTCTGGTTTCTTGTTGGCTGTGATCGGGCGAGAAGGCTTTTTTAACGTTTTCTTGCTCTTCAAAGAGCCGTTATCATCGCTCTTGAGGTTACTTGGCCCAGGTTTTCCCTCATCGTTGAGTTGCTGTGGAGCAGCCATGACTTGTGGGACCTCTTAAATTCAAATGCATCAAGTCGCTTGGCCGATGTAGGCCCACTGCTGTCAGCACTGATAGATTCCTCGGTGCTGAGAAGCTTTGATATATCCTTCTTGCTGTTGTTGCCCAGAGCACCGCTATCTAAAGTTTCCTGCAGGAATCCACATTCATCGTCTTCGTCTTGTTGATTTTCAAGGAAACACATTTCTTCTTTGAATAAAAGTAACAGTGGATGAAACACAGTAGCCCCCTGAATGACATATCCACATTTTTCCACCGTGTTTGTGTAGTAGGCGCAAATGCATCCTGGTGTGTACTATTGGTCGCTCGTTGTGGGCAGTTGCTGAAGGATTCGTTCAGTCGAAGCACACATTAGTAAAACAAATCGCCAAAAAAGAGTGCATTGAATTTTGAAAGGGGATCAATAAGCACGTCATTGTTGAGAGGTCGGTGTTTTAATAGGAGATTTAAATCAGTTGCAAGTATCTGGGGTACGCAGAAGGAAAAGGAAAGTAAAACTCATATTGCTGGAATGAGCATTCTGGAGGTATCTGTGGTTCGATTCATGTGTGGATCCTTCCTCTTCATCTCTTGATTCAAATTATATAGTTCTATGAAGCGATTTTGAAAGGTAACGTTAAATGGTGATACACGTTTCGGCCTTAAAGGTAAAGAAGGCAAAGAATAAACAAGAGGGATAAAACTTACCCTCGCGTATGTATATACACACCGCATGCATAACAAAAAAGTACTATGGGCATGCTTCTCTTTTTCCCTAACAACACTGTTTTCCCATTCATTCTACTTTTCCAAATTTACTTCATTTCTCAGCTTTTTCACCTTGTTTCTCCAGTTCTTTCTGTTTAGCAGCTTCTCTCAACTGTCGTCTAACCTTCTTAGCCTCAAACTCGTGCCATTCCCTATCAATCTTGTCCAAAAAGGTCAACTTTTCCTCCTTTGGTTCTTCTTCAAAATAAGGGTGTCTCAAGGCATCTGTTGCGCTTATTCTCTTGTTTGGATTCAATTGCAACAGTGCATGTGCAAGCTCAAAACATTGATATGATAGCACCGATCGAAACTTCTCCTTAAACTTTGAAGCACAGTGGAAACTTGGTCTCAACATCTCAAACCAGGGTAAAGTGTCAGCCTCTGGCCAATCATCCATCGTGATGGTACCCATTATATCATATACCTTCCATAGCTGATCAATCCCGTCAATACCTTGAAAGACCCCATGCTTATTGAACAACTCAAACAACAAACATCCAATTCCCAAGATATCGGCTGGCTTGCCATAGTCTGTAGAACCCAAGAGTATCTCTGGTGGTCTGTACCACAATGTAATCACTCTGTTGGTGTAATTGGCAGACATCTGTGAAGTTTTATTGATGCCTTTCATCTTCCTTGCCAAACCAAAGTCGGCGATCTTCAAAACTCCGTCATTGCTCAACAAGATGTTTGAACATTTGATATCCCTATGTATCATCTGCTTCTTGTGCAAATATTCTATGCCACATAGCAGCTGTCTAATTATGTTTTTCTTCTCACCATCTGTAATTGTGTCCTGTGCCCGATGTAATGTTCCTGCCAGATCACGATTCATGTACGGAAAAACCATAAAGACAGCGTTCCTTTCAACCGTCATTTCGTTCAAACCAACAATGTTCAAATGATTGAAAGACTGCAATAGTCCAATCTCTCTATTTGCGGTTAATGAGAATCCCTCCCTTTCAGTTTCTAGACGGGGTCTCTTCAAAGCAACCAGCTCTCCCGTAATTCTGTTCTTTCCCTTGTACACTTTACCATACGTTCCTTCTCCAATCTGTCGGATCCTCTCAAACGTTGATCCTTCGATCAAAGTCGGTTTCAAGAATATCAATTGTCGAGGCAAAATGATAGACTTTTCGGTCCTCTTCCTCTTTGCTGTTGGGTAATGAGAGTCTGATCTTGACGGATTCTTTTTTGATTGCTGACCAGGCACGGTTGTACTAGCCGTGACAGCATTGTTCACCCTAATTACATTCGGCCTTTTCAAAGATGGCGATGGTTGAGCATTTCCTCCATGCAAACCTTTGGGTCCTGTAGGCAATCGTCTCTCCAAGGATGACTCTTGTAGCTTGGTCGTTTTGACAGACGCTGATATTGCGACTTCTGTTGCTGCTGCTGTTGTTGTTGTTGCTGATATTTTGGCTGGTTCCTCTCTTCTATCAGGACGGAATGATGTTCCAGATAGTCCTCTAGTGTCTTTGTGAGTGAACGATGATAATTTTGTACGGTATGGATAGTCGTAAGAATCAGAGGCGTGAGATCGTTGTGCCCTGTTGTTGTCTCCTCTGTAATCGTAGTAGTGCCGATCATCGTCATAATGGTATCTGCGCTCGTCAGGATAAGCTGATCTTCCTCCATATTCTCTTGATCTTACTCCTCTTTCGTTGTGTTTCGAAACTCTAGAGACTGGTGCGTTTCTTGGTGTGGGTGGAGTGGCACGAGATGGATGTTGCTGGTGCTGATGCTCATCTGATGAAGCCTCCGTTGGCTCTCCGTAATAGGTACTTCTGTTTTTAAAAAACCCTTTCCTCCTCTACTCATATTTGCGGAGCCTGTATAGATTCTCTTTCTGAGTGATTATTGACCTAAGCAAATGAGAATTACAACTTAAAAAAACGATCGCTGATGATGACAATATACACTAATCTCTTTTGTCTTCGTTCTGTTTTCCGTCCGTCTCAGGTTCCA
Organism: Ogataea degrootiae; assembly: GCA_019232045.1. Lineage (NCBI taxonomy): Eukaryota > Fungi > Ascomycota > Pichiomycetes > Pichiales > Pichiaceae > Ogataea > Ogataea degrootiae. Next base: position 46,838 of record JAHDIT010000097.1, read on the forward strand.
CTTCACAGTCGTGTTGCGCTGTGGAAAAGTTCACTCGCTGGGATTCTTTTGTGGGGCTGTGGCGGTGTCTGTGGTTGAGGGCGGAGGTTAGCAATAGCAACAACAGCCCATTAAATGAATCAATTAACTACTCTTCAATCCCTCCATGTGCGCAGCAACAAGGTGGAGTAACTAGTCACTCCACCTTGTTTGTCCTACCATTGAACCAACTAACAAGAGCCATAACCTTTCTCAGCCTGAGATTCCCTCTTTATTTGTTCGTTGTTTATCTAGTCTCAGACTTGATTTAGACCTTTAATCAAATCCCAGTCCCATGGATGTTCACAATGCCATGCATCCAGCAAACTGCAAATTTATGTAGAAGGTGATAGTCCTTAAGTTTGCAGTTATTATCCCTTAAAGTATGGCTTTACAAAACTCTCTCCCATTATATACATTTCAAAATCTCTCATCTCCCTTGATTTTTTGCGTTATGCCATCTGATCAAAACCGTTGTTTTCTTTCTCGTTGCCATTCCTGTTTCTGTTCCTAATTATATTCAAATTCTTAATCCCTCCCCGTTCCAAATTTCTTCCCCTTCCTTCAGAGACAAAAAACTTTATCATATCAGGTATGAACAAGGTTTGGCAGAGTATCTGTAATATCGGAAGACTATCACACAGATCAGATCGGATCAAATCGTATCCTTATCTGCATTACATCACAGTTTAAACAATCAAAATGGAATCTTGTTACATAATTCACCGATACCAAAAGAGGGCGCATACGATTATTATCCTTACTGAGAATAAAAGTCTGCAACATGAAAGGGAACACGAAAATGTGAACGTTTTCGGTCGTTCTGATATCCCACAAGATTCTAAAGCTGTTGGCTAGCTACGAGTTAAATTTATCAACCGGGGATAATTACTAGGGCCAAAAACAACAAGGTGTGTGGTGTGTCAAATTAACTGTATTAGGTTCGATTTTATTTGGGTTGGAATACTTGCTAGAAATTCATTATTCTGAAAGAAGATCGGTTGATTTGATTTTAATCACACTAACTGATGAAAAGCTAATTGCTCTGTTTGAGCAATCCCTTAAAATTGATTTCTAAATGATGAAGTCAGCTTTATTAATAAATATCGCGGTTATGAATTTCAACGTATTAAATGATCCACAATGACGTTGTATTAGATATTAAAGATGATGATGTAGAATCTTCAAACCTTTTGGCTTTAACTTACTGTGGAAAGATTCAAGATTTAATCAATACCTTATCGTCGGAGTCTAGATTTGGTGAAAATAACTTCCCTACATCGGGAGCATTATCAAAATCAATAAACGTCAAAAATTTTAATACCAATGAATACGAGAGCTCAAATGATAGATTGCCACCAAAGAGTGCTGGTTAGATATTAATTTACATGCTAGTGATTCTTGTCAAAAACAAGAAGGGCAACTGAAAAAAATTAATTTGGTTCAAACTAGATCAGTCGGTGGTCGTAACAAAATACCCTCCTTAACGCTTGATCAAGGAGCCAATGAATTCTCTTTCGATTCAGTTAATAACATTGATAAAGATCTACAGTGTCCAAATAATACTTACTTGAGTGAATTAAGTGTTTGTAATAAAGGCTGTCTTATTTTAGTCACCCCTGCTGATTCGTTAGGTATCAAGTTCAACCATTTTGACTTCTTGGACCCTATTTTTGAGCAATTAAATGATGTTTATAATCAACAGCGAGGTTTGAAACATAGAAACGATTACTTAAATCACTAACTTTCGAATTAGATGATGCTGAAGACCAAGCTGAAAATTAGAGTATTTTTTAAAAATTAATAATCTTTGCTTTTCACAAGTATTCTAATGTTTCTTATTTAGACATATATTTGAGTTTAAAGCCCAGCTTTTGATTCGCTTAATGATTTCAATAATTCATTTATTTTCTTACTGGGTTTTATATAGGGTTTGCATTTAACGACGACACATATTCCCTCGTTTCGTCATTTGTTTATTCTGCTTTTGATATGTATTATAGTTTATTTTATTTTTATTGTTGTGTGTATATACTTACGTTATGGGTAATAATATCAGTAAACTGTTTTGGTCATTTGATTGTAGCTATTTATTCACCTTCAGTTTGGAATAACTCAGTATATTATAGTCACGTGATTGAACCACTGTTATAGAGTCAATCGTGTGCCACTCAAAACAAATTTGAAGAGGCTGTAAAATATCGAATTACAATTCGATTCAATTCAAGCTAATCAAAGTACCAATAATAATATGCAATATGTTTTTATACTTATAAAAACGATCTGTTCATATTCATACCTTTCTCCAAAAACTAAAAATATCGGATACATAGTAATACTAATAGGTGTTCAATAAATATTATTGTGTGTTTTTTGCTTGCATTTTTTTACCTTACTTCTAACAACAACATAATACACCTGATAGAATCCCGCTGAATTGCCACTTTATATTCATTTCTATAACGTTACAAAAAGGGAAAGTTGACACAGAATATAATGAGTTTAACCGGATTGTCATTTGATTTCCAACAGAATCACCCCCAGAGGGATAATATACATAATAGAATATCGAAACCAACTATCCAAAAAAAGATAACCAAAAGAAGGTTTGGTGATCAAGAACAAGAAGATGAAATTAGTTCTACTCCGAGGTCCAAATTTTCTATGAAGCCAAAACATCCAAGGGCACATAATAATATCAAACATAAGAAACAAAAAAATCCCTTGGTAATAGGACAGAAACTATCTTTGAATAGAATAATTGAAACTTTGGATAAAGATTCATTACAAAACCTATTCCTCAACTTAATTTCAAAGCACCCAGAATTGTCATGCTCTATTACTGATCTATCACCAAAAATTACTGTTGAAAGTTCTTTGAATGTTTTGAATGACAAATTACAGCGAATTTTAGATTATATGCCATATAAAGTTGATCCATCTTCAGATTATTCGTTTTTAAGAGTTAAACCACTCATTGCTGATTTTTTCAATTCTTTATCTGATTATACTTTGAATTTCCTGCCACCAGTTGAACAAGATTTAACAATTTCACTAAATTTTTTAACTGAATTCTTACTCAAAATTTTTAATAAGTTACCAAATTTCCACGCTATTGAATTTAAATACTATCGTAAATTGACAGTTGAAAAATTTAACAATATTTTTACGGATATTATAAATCAATTCATTAATGAAAAGAAACAAAATATCATACTATTGATTAATAATAATTGGTTGGATAATTTCAAGCAAATTAATGAAATAAATGATAATGAATTTTTTAGTGTATATGATTTCTTGAAAAATGAGATTGATCAATTTAATAAAACAGGGAGTACTGTTCTGGAAGACAATAACAGAACTGGTGCTAATCATTACGATGATTCGGAACCTTCAACTTCACAAAATCAATTACTTGGTTTAAACGGTCTGTTGAATTTTTCTAATGATAACAGTCCATTGCATGGAAGTACTTTAGGGAATGTTTACGATGCTATTTGACTTGTTTTTTTCTTAAAGGTTTTGAGTTTTGCTTTTTCTTGTGTGTAATCTTTGTGTTTTTGTTTGGTTGGCTGGTGTTGCTTCATTATTTTCATCGCTTTTATGCATCATTTAGTTTTTTAGATAATCATTCGTTTTACGTCTATGAAACTTACTTCTTATCATATTTTATACATATTATTTATATGCTGATTCGTCACAGTGAGTGTATGTCTGTGTCTGTGTCTGTGTCTTTTTCCAGTATCCTCTTGTAATAAGTTAAATTTGTGAGATATACATACATATATACAGGGGAAAGCTTTTCTTCTCTTAAATAAACTAATTATAACTGGATACCAATAGCGGATAATTCATCTTTTGGAGTAACTTTCAAAAACTTTCTAAACAAATTCTTCTTTATATTCTTCTTAGTTTCAGCAGTAACACCCATTTTGGTGGAAATGGTTTTATAAACTTCGCTGGTTTCATCACTTAGTAAATCCTTTAAGACATCATTTATCTTCAAATCGAGCTTAAGTTGATGAATTTTATTAGACAAATAATTGATCTCGGAATAAAATAATTCTTTATTTTCAAAACTATCGTTCCAGTTAGCTATACCGTATTTTTCCTTCAATGCCCTAACTTTACTCATTTCATCGTCTGTTAGCTCAACAGAACTTTCATTTTCCGATCTTTTAATGCTTTTCAAATCGTTTAGGTCCGCATACAAAGATTCGTTCACATTATCATTATTCAACTCTCTCTTCTTCAAAAATTCTAAACTCTTTGCATTCTCTTCTTTGATCACATTGATCTTGGCTTCGTTTTCGTACTTGGCGAATTGTTGACCTTTATTTCTCTTTAATTCAGCAACGGCAAAGAATTTTCTGGCGCTCAACGGTCTTGTGGCTTCGATTCTGACTAAATCACCTTCCCTACAAATAGTGGATTCATCATGAACTAGGTAATCTTTTCTTCTGAAATATTCCTTTTGTAATTTCTTATTGAAAGTTTTTTGTAAAACTCGAACTTTGATGGTTTTCTCCATCTTACCTTGAGAAATAACAAATCCTATGAAGTTCTGTCTAGCCATCTCTTGATTACGTTGTGGTATTTATAGTGCCCCTAAGATAATTTATAGTCTATTAACAGTTTCTAATACTGATAATCAAAATCAAATATATATATATGTGTTGTTGTACATACATCAAAAGTTCATTTTTCATCACAATTTTGAAATGCTGAAAACCTTTATGTTGGAGAGATCTGTTGTCATTTTAAAGTACGTGTCAATAGTGCTGGCCCAATTAATATGGTGTACGGGTGTTGTTGTTAGAGGAGACAAAAAGGGAAAGCTCACTTTTTATTGGGAAGTAGTAATCGACGCTGACTTTCTTTCTGGAACTAAGCGCTTTGCGTCGATTATTTGAACCAGAATCAATTGTATTTGGCTCTAAAAACAGATGATAATTTGGATTTTAATCCCTATGAGAACAGTGAAATACTTAGAGTTCAGCTCACTTGTGGAAATATTAAGAGGTTGTATCCTTCAAATGTGAATCAATTTAATTCCACTATTTGTCGGAAATCAGATGCATTGACGGCAAAGAACCATTGGAATCCCCCTGAACCACCCCTGTACTCCAACAAGTTTGCAGTTTTCACCAGCGGTTACATATCAATGTTATATAGGTGTGGCTTTATAGGGAATAGATTTAGTTGCTGAAAATTAATATTTAAAGAAGGTAGCTGTAACCTCTAAAAAACTCCCCTTAAATAGAATAAATGAGAATAGAGAAGGATCTAATTTTTGACAAGTTTAAACAATTTTATAGTACCCAGTCACTTAAATGAATGAGTAAATTCAATTCATGGAATTGAGCGATTTAATCGATGGCTAATGCTTGAAATATTTACAAGTTTGTGACAGTTACTAAATCAAACCAACCTAGCTAAGTCAATATTTTGTAAAAAAAAAGTATTGATAACTGAATCAATATAACACTTTCCTGTTCACTACGCTGAGCCCAGCAAGATCTTAAAGGCTCTGTGTAGCTTCTATTACTCTATATATGTAGTACATATAATACAATACTTAGCCTGGAGCCCATGCGACGCTGCTTCGAGGTGTTCATACCGAAGGGAAGGGCGCTACATATTATATGTATATATGTGTACATACAGATTGGGACAGTGATCGTTCAGTATTAACAATATCCAAGTTGAAAATAAAAAACCTGATGAAACCGGATTGATTTTATATATCCATGTTGTACTATTCTAACTTGGTTGCGAGTCGCCAATCACAGAAACCGTCGATTCGATTGGCCCCAGATACTAACAATACAGCAGTACCAAATATTACATTCTATTGTTCCTGGACTCCACAGTATCCTGCATTTTCATTCGTGAACACTTAAGTCAGTTTGCTTACGTATTGTTGGTCGACTGAATAACATTGGGCATATGGTTCTAGTTTCCTGAATTCAGAACCAGTTGAAAGATATAATTAATTTTGATCCAACCCACACACAAACCACTCAATATAATCATTTTCCACAGTATGTCATATTTCTTTTGACGTAATTCCGTTGTTGGTTGAGTAACCCAATTTAGTGATATACTGCAAAAAGTGATATACTGCAAAAAGTGAAGGAAACGGACAAACTGTCAGGAATATCGGGATTCTCACAGGATTCTTACGTAAGTGAATAACATAACACCTTCATATCTTCTGATTAG
>JAHDIT010000098.1:0-52865 GCA_019232045.1 Ogataea degrootiae
TATTATCCTTACAATATTACATAATCTCTGCTTGCGTCATTTCCTTATTCCACTCGACGCACACAAGTTCCCACAGAGATTAGTTATATAGTTAACACTGTTAACACCTTTCGATCTTCTTTGCTCGAGTACCCAACTATCCATGTATACACACAAGGGAAACATTATATAATTACATTATTAAGACTCACACATTTGGAAGTCCCCAAGTAACAATTCAACGGTGAAATTTCCACAATGTCAGTTCCGAACCTGCCCCCAATTGACACATCCTCTGGTATACATGACAATCACGAGGTTACGGTGCCACCAGAATTACCACCAAGAAGCCCGACTGAAAGCCATGACAGATTCACACCACCCTTCCAAGTAATTAAACCAGATGCCGATACTTCCAATGATGAAAATCCTCCTCGTCTACCTAAAAGACCGACGTCAAAGCCATCCAATGGTCCTCAATCCCCTCAACCTAAGTTCGGAATGAAAAGGGCATCGATTGATGAATTCGAGATGGCCTCACCGACACTGCAACAAAAACACAGTGAATTCCCGCATGGAAACAATGCTTTATTAGAAGGGACGAAACCTGACGTTAATTTTGATCATGAATCAAAAAAGACGATGAAGTTCCTCTTGCATACCAGGAAGCATCAAGTTGAGCACGCAATTTCTTCAATTGATGCTAATTATGTTATATCAAACGATGAATACTTGACTAAGTTGCATAAAAATGATGTGTACATAGAGCTGATGAGTGAGGTTGATTCCGGACTATTTGATAATCCTGATAAAAGCACTTTGTACTCATTGATTTTGAAGACGCTGAAAGTACAAGATTCTATCGCGGATAGCAGTGATGCTAATGATGCAACAATAAATGAACTTACATCGAAAATTGAAACAATGGAAATAGAAGAACATAATGATTTGATAAAGGATCTATTGACAGTTTTGAAATTGACTGGTCAAACAACAATAAATCCATTAATTATCTCCATTCAAAATGAATTGCAGTCATTCAAGATCACCAGTATTTTGTCCTTGATATTCGAAACATCAGTTTTGAACTCTGACAACTTTAAGTATTTGTTGGTGAGGTCAATGGAGTCCTTTGACATACGGAAACTTATCACGTTGTACGAAGATCACGAGAACCCATTCAATTACATAAACAGTTTACTATCTTCTGATCAATTTTGGATCGGATTGGTTAATAAGCTGATAGAATCAAAGCTATTGACAAAATTGATCGATCAAATAGTCATATATGGGTTTACATCAATAGTGGATACAATCGTCTTATACCTGATTGAGGCTGACTCATTAATAACAGACATTTCAATACCTGCCAGTCTTGCCACATACAATAGCGAATTCAATAGATTGGTAGATCAATCAATAACCATGACAGAGATTCTTGAAAATGATGACCTAGCGAGACAGAAAGGTAATTTTCATAAGTTAACCAAAGAATTGAAGTACAAGACGGAGAAATACGAAGAACTTTCAAATAATTACAAACAACTGAACGCTGAAAGAAACACTGATGAAACTATCATACGTAAGTTAAAAACCCGTAATGGGGACCTACTTAAAGAATTTAATATTCAGAATTCAGAATTGAACGGGTTATTAGCAAACTTTGACGTTATTCAACAGAATAACGATAAGAACTTGGAGATTAGCAAGATGAATGACGCTTTGAAAGGAGATATAGGTAGGTTGACTGAACAGATAGCCGCAATGAAGATGAAGATGAAGAAAAAGTGATTGTTAATTGTTGTAGTTGTGTGTTTATATAGATTCTAGTTTTTTTTCTCTTTCGAATTATAACCAATGTAAATTAATTTCCTATGGTATATTGAACAGACGTTATGTGTACACCCTTTTGCTTAGGCGAAAGCGTAATGTACTGGGTAGTTTGAAGTTGCCATTAAATCTGTGTTGATATTACAAAAAAGAAATTAGAGAACAATTCTACTAAAACGACCGGTGGTACCTTCACAGACGACTACAGCCTCATCACTGGCCTTTTCTCTAGATGTAGTTAATATCCTCTAATTTGATGTAGAATGCAGCAAAGTTAGTCTAATTACTGGAAACTCTGTTGTAACAGAGGCAAAAAATAAACTTCCCTGTAAAATAACTTATTCCAAAGTGTATTGTATGCTCTACCATTTGATGTCTATTTGAAGCTATCTTCTATTATATAACTTACTCCACCAAGCTTTTAAATGTATTCAATATGAAGTTCAAAATGGAAATTAGAAAAAAGTTTTCTATTGTTTTTTTTTGAATCATGAAGGGAAGGAAAAGCTATGATTTTCTTATATGGAGTATTTAGAGATGTTTGGGGTAGCGGTCAGGTTGTAAGGCTTAACATGTAATGAATGGGAAATTCATGATGTTATTAGAGGAAAGAATTCAAGTAGTGACTGAATTCCTCAAATGTTAATATCGGCTGGATAAACATACCAAGTTGTTGAATAGTTTTCATTCAAAAATAGCTTCTCCTTCACTTGCTTCCAAAAAGTAGTCTAAATAGGACACTCAGTTCATAGATATTCTTACTAATTCTACTCTTCACTCTGATTGGTTCTGTTTCTTATCAAACCTAATCTCTTTTTTACCCCTTTTCAAACTGACTTAGATCTGCCATAGTCTTGAGGTCCGTCGCAAACGTAGTTGCAGAAGAGCTGGGGTAGTTGTAGAGAACCCCAGAAAAAGTAAGGATCCACTTCAAATGCACATCTACCTAAATCCAGCCACAAATTTAAGGAACTCCTTAGATTTTTTTATTTCTATAAGTTGAAGGAACTCCTTGAATTTTTTGAACTCCACAACCGTAACAGTCTGGTTTATAGACAAAAACTTAACGGCATTGACTGAGTGTGTCTACACATGAGACGTATTATAACAGCCAAGAGCTCGCACGTTGTAAATAGAACAGCTTCCTTATAACGTACATACTTTTGGCATCTTGTGGTGCTAGGATACTAGCATGCATTTTCATTAAACTCCCCTCCTCGTTTTGGATAGTCGTAAAACTTGAAAACCGTTTTGATTTCAAATTCGTGGCATATCAGAAAATTAGAAATTCTACTTTATATTTTAGGAAGTATACAAGATTAAGGTATGAGAGCATGCACCCCAAACATCAGAATTGAAAGTTATTGGAGAAGAGAAGGGAAGAGAGTTGTTAAAGAGGGCAGCCGTTAAAAACACATGCATATCCCAAGGCCAACTTTACCAGCCAATTTAAGTATTTAGACTGCTAGACACGAAGACTTCTCGGCTACCCACAATCTGACCCTGGCCAAATCTATCAATATCCATGATGCACACGGTTAGACAGAATCTGACTTTAACTTTAACTATTGCCCCTCCATTGGACCGATATCACTTGAATTTGGAAGCATGGGGTATGCCGTAGATCATCGTCTCACAATGTGCGTTATATAATTGATTGTACAACGAATCGCTTATTTATAGCCACTATTTTTCCAATAATAGCCGAACGGACACATTTTCATGGGTTCAATTATTCCCTCAATTTTCAAAATCCTATATAATTATTGGTAGTAAACAAGACAACAAGGATCCTAGTTTATTTAGTGTCGTGCTTCCCTTCAAACTAATCAACGCAAAAAACTACAACGGAGTTACGCAATTAGAGTATCGTGCCACTTACCCCAGTCTTTTACATTTAATATCGCCTTGTTTGTCTCCAAATGCTTGAATACCACGGAGATTGATTAACGAACTGTAGAGAAATCGGAAACAATGTTTGACAGCCCGTCACGGAATTCCTTGAATAAAGTGGGCCAGAGCTGCGGCTCTCACAAACACCTGTAATTTCAGGACTCAGTTTGTCACATTCGAAAAAGATCCTACGGGCACTTGGTATCACCGGATGGCGCGAAGGTGAACTCTACAAACCACCCGCCGGTCATCCCCTGGGGTCTACCTTGAGAAATACCAGTGGATGAAGAGATGGAGTTCCTAAATATTCAGGCGGCTGAAATAAATGTTGTTCTTGGTAGTACTATATGGCTAGTTCTCGTCATAGCTGGTTAAGTAATTCACCCACCAAAGTGTACGTACAGAAACAAATATATACGTCTGACGCCTATAAGTTACTGTATTAATTCATACTGAAAAATATGTTGTAATTTAGCTGACAAGCTTCTCATTATACAAGACCTAACATCAAACTAACTTAAGGCAATTCGATGATTTCAAACTGGAATGTTCTTTCCCCAAGAATCCAAGCCCAGAAGCCCAAGTGATAAATGCGAGGGCAAAATTGAGCCGCCTGCTACTTCTAGCCCTCGGATTAACTCACTTTTTTCGCCTAGAGATATTCAAAAGCCTTAACGGGGATAAAGTATTTATTCTTGGATGTGGCGCCAACAGGAAGATGCCCATTCGCCCATGGATATAAGTCATCTCTGCCGTTTAGTAGGAGTTTTAGAGGCTTACAGAACATACTTGTGACGAGGGCAGAGTTAATAAACAACTGTAGTATAGAAACCCAAAGTCTTTGCACTCATTGATTCAAGATGTTACCTGTGGGAGAGAGTTGTTAATTTCATCCTGATAAAGAGAGCTTTTGTAGAGCCAGGCAATATTAAAACCAATAACAAATGGATTATTCTTGTGATTAGAGGGTTACGGAAAACCTGCAGCAAAAAAATGAGCACAATCGTTCATCGTAACCTGTCTCCATATATTTTTTAACGAACAATAGAGTCCACTTCAATGGTGCTCGCATCTCTCCCTCATGGGCCGACTAGAAGCGGCAGGAAAATATCAACCTAACAACATCCCTAGTACAATTTTCAGGATTTGACGTTTCGATATCTTAGTTTTCAGCACCTTCAAATTGCACCTAACATAAACATGAGTTTATTGGGGTATTGACTGTAAAAGAAACGAGAGTATATGGGCGTTGGTGCCCGCGAAAGACTTTGTATCTAAGGATCTCTTGGTATGGATAATCTCTATCTGCGACATGGAGTAAATCTGCCTTCGAGAAATTCGGGAATCGTCTGGCTTCAACATTGGATAGTCAGATCCGGAGTTCAGCTGTCTAAAAGTACGTCTATTTTTTCTTTATATATTAATATACTGCAAAAGGGTTATTGTTAAACGAGTGACACTAGTAATTTGCGGGGATGTTCACAATGTACTCTTATTGTCATTCAAAACTTGGATTTTACTCCCGGCATAACTTTCATTAAATTAATTTCTTTTACTATCAGTGTCTGTTAGTTTCCGTTACTCTGTACCGATTGACAACTAGTGCATATTCACAATAACACTCCCCCAGATACAGGCAGGATAGGGGTGGGTTTCAATTAATCTCAAACACCTTACAAACCTGATGACCCCAGAGTTCTTTTGATTCTAACAATGGCCATTACCGTGTCCCGGTTCCAGCCTTACAGACCTTACATCCTGGGAGAAAACAATAGAATTCCCTCAAGAGGTTAGAATGTACGTCACCTATTACTATATGATATTACCGCTTTAAAATGATTTTCAAGCTTATATAAATACTACTAGATTTCCCCATATTTTTAAGGTCCAGAGTGCATCAGATTTGCAAAACTTTTTATTTTTTTCAAAAATCGTAAATAACTGATCATTATCGTAGAAAAATTAAATTATACAATAATGTCTGACACTAAGCTTAATGAATCTTCCCACCACGACAATGGGTTATTTGAAGGTGGTTCAGCTAACTCATCCATCGAAAAGGCTGTCTCTAAGGATGAGGAACACCAAGAAGAAAACGTTCTTGCCAACTACACTGAGGAAGAAGTTATGAACATGGGTAGAGCCTATGCTTCAAAGCACAACTTGGATCAAGAGTTGTTTGCAAGAGCTGCTGCTCTTTCTAGACAACCAAACGGTTTCAACTCCATGGAGTTCATTGCAGAAGACGAAAAATATTGGTTACACGAAGAGGTTGTCCATCCATGGAAATTACCAAAAATGCTATACTGGCTGGTTGGTACTGCTTCTATGGCTGCTTGTGTCCAAGGTATGGATGAAACTGTTATTAACGGTGCCAACTTATACTTCCCTAGTGCATTCGGTATTGGATCCGGATCTGATAGAGATTCATGGTTACTAGGTTTAGTTAACTGCGCTCCATACTTATGTTCTGCCACTATTTCTTGCTGGTTGACCGATTGGATGAACGATAAGTTATCAAGAAGAGGTACCATCTTTTTTTGTTGTGTTTGGGGTGCTTTATGCTGTATTTGGTCTGCATTTACAAACACTTGGTGGCATTTATTTATTGCTAGATTCTTCTTAGGTTTCGGTATCGGTCCTAACTCTACTACTGTCCCAGTTTACTCTTCCGAATGTGCTCCAGCTAAGATTAGAGGTTCTTTAGTTATGAACTGGCAGATTTGGACCGCTTTCGGCATTATGTTTGGCTATGTTATGTCATTAGCCTTCTACAAGGTTCCAGACCGCGGTATCTCTGAAGGTTTAAGTTGGAGATTGATGCTTGGTTCTGCTTGTTTACCTGCCATTGTCATTTTAGCTCAAATCCCATTCTGTCCAGAATCTCCGAGATGGTTAATGGGTAAGAACAGACATCCTGAAGCCTTTGCTTCATTGTTGAAACTAAGAAATAGTCCTATCCAAGCTGCAAGAGATGCATTCTATACCAGTGTTTTGTTGTTAGAAGAAAAGGGTACTGAATTAAGTTTCTTCAGGAAGTTATACGAAATGGTTACGGTGAGAAGAAACAGAAACGGTGCTTTGGGTGCCTGGGTTTGTATGTTCATGCAACAATTCTGTGGTATTAACGTGATTGCTTACTACTCATCTTCTATTTTCAAAGAGTCTGGTTTTTCTGAAAGAGACTCTTTAGTTGCTTCATGGGGTTTCGGTATGTTGAACTGGGTCTTTGCCCTTCCAGCTTTCTTTGTCATTGATAAGTTTGGTAGAAGAACATTATTACTATTTGCGTTCCCTCTAATGTCCGTCTTTTTATTAATGGCTGGTTTCGCTTTCTGGATTCCTGAAGATAATAGGGATGCCAGAATTGGTGTTATCGCTTTAGGTATCTACTTGTTCACAATTGTTTATTCATCATCTGAAGGTCCTGTTCCATTCACTTATTCTGCTGAATGTGCCTCATTATATGTTAGAGATGTTACTATGTCCTTTGCTACTGCCACTTGTTGGTTCTTCAACTTTATTTTATCATTGACTTGGCCATCGCTATTAAAGGCTTTCAAACCACAAGGTGCGTTTGGGTGGTATGCCGCTTGGAATATGGTTGGTTTCTTTTTGGTGTTATGGTTGCTACCAGAGACTAAGGGCTTAACATTGGAGGAATTGGATGATGTCTTTGATGTTCCATGTGGCCAACATGCTGCATATCAAACCCATGCTATCGTCAATGGTTTCCAAAGGTATATCTTGAAACAAAACATTCCTCCATTAGAACCATTATACAAGAAACATAAGATGTCTTTAACCAATAGCAGCTGGGGTGAGCAAAAGCAATCTGTTAGCCATATCGAGTAAAGGTTTTGCCTTTTTATTTGTAGTTTATCTATGACTGTTTTATGAGGTTGTGTATTTATTTGTTTTCAAACTATCTAATCATTATTTGTATTTCTTGTAACTGTTTCAATATGTAACATAATAAGCATAATAATGGACGTGGTGACAAGTGACAGAAATAGGTCGAACCTAGTTCCCCTAGTCATTCACAGATTGTAAGATAGGAGGCAGTGTCGGTATATATTTGTGGCTAAAATTGCCTCACCGCTTCCGGATAATTAAACAGAAGAGGACCCCTAAATTATTTTAACCGAGTCGCATCAAAATAGTTATTTTACCACTACTTGATCTTTACCAGTTGACGACAAGTTTTTCCGAGATGATAAATATTGGATTTGATTCCGATATTAGAAAAAATAACCAAGAGTAAGACAGGTTCTATATTATTTAAAGGACGATGATTGAGGAAACCTGTGATATTAGGTTAGCTTTTTTGATCGGGCTGGCCCGCAATACCGCGAAGGGACTTCAGTTTCACTTTCCTGAACTGATAATTTGGCGTATGTTTAATGAGGTAGCCCAAGTCCTCTGGGTGGGTCAGATTATCTTTGTTGCCTACGAACCTTTGAAATCAAAAACACCCAGCCCAGAAATCCTGGTATTGGGTTGTTTGCAAGGGTTGCTTAATTCCAGGTTTTTCTGCAAATTGAACTAATACGTTCCTTTCACTTCCCAAACATTTTGCCGCGACCTGCAGATGTCGCTACGTTTTTCTCCGCCTCCATCTCCACTTTTCAAATCCGTTTTTCAAATCCGTTTTTCAACCAACGTTTCACTCGCCGTATCGACTGTTTAGGATACCTATCTGGTTCACGATATTTATCCATACGTTGTATTTCAAGTAAAGCAAGTAAGAACACGCGTTGTAACCGCCAACTTCCTGCAGCTTCCCCAGACTTTTTCCCCAGGCCTTTCCACCTGAACGGCTGACATTTTATCTTGGAACTATTATGACGTCATTCTGACACAACATTGACTAACTGTCAATCCACCTTTATTAAATTGCTATCTTTGCTTCGATTCAAATTTTTTTTATTCCTATTTCAAGAGTTGCCACTGTTAATTTGCCCATTTTTACCTATTGCGGGCTATTCTCCAGATGAACAAGCAACAGCATAGTGATTTCTACTTGCATTGCTGGGAATACCATACATACATAGCCTAAACCCCAGTCTTTCGCAGTTCCGTTATTTTTATCTGTACGATTCCAAGACAAGGATCAACAAATTTAAACCTAATTACAATTTAATAACCTACCCTGCATCAATTAATTCCTGGGAAGATTCCGGACAAAACAAATTTTGCAGATTTTCCCGCATTTCAGGAGCAATCAAGGCTGATAGCCATTTTATTTACGTAAAGTGTAGTGGTTAGTTAAGGAGATAATTGCATCGGTCACTTACCTGGTCATGGCCACGTATGCCGTATGTGTACCTCAGTTGACATTATTTTATTCAATATAAATACTTCGTAGTTTCCCTTTCTTTTTTGTAAATCAATTTATTCACTAGGCGACTATATCAACATACGTTTACCATATAAGTTTTTACAAAGATTTGAAGTTATCATTTTGTTCATACCTGATAGAATTTCGATAAAAATTTAAATTTTATTAAGATAAATGTCAACAGAAGTTCCACCAACAAAACAACAACAGACTGGGTTCTTTGGGGCTGGAAGAGGGTCATCTTCATCATCACTAGCTGATGATAAAGAAAGAATGGATGCCCTACGTTCCGATGAAAACGAAGAGAATGTTTTAAGTAATTACTCTGAAGATCAAGTTATGAATATGGGTAGAAACTATGCTATCAAACACGAATTGGACCCTGAATTATTTGCGAGAGCCGCTGCGTTGGCTAGAAAACCAAGTGCTTTCAATTCGATGGAGTTCTTAACAGAAGAAGAGAAGACCGTTTTATACAATGAAGTTGAACATCCATGGAGAATTCCAAAAACGTTATATCATTTGATTGCTATGGCTTCTATGGGTGCTTGTATTCAAGGTATGGATGAGACAGTTATTAATGGTGCTAATTTATACTACCCCAGTGCATTCGGTATTGGATCTGGATCTGATAGAGATACCTGGCTAGTTGGTTTAGTTAACAGTGCTCCATACTTGTGTTGTTCCACTATTTCATGTTGGATGACTGATTGGTTGAACGAAAGATTTTCAAGAAAGGGTACTATTCTGATTACATGCGTTATTTCTGCGCTTACCTGTATTTGGTCGGGTTTAACAAACAACTGGTGGCATTTATTCATTTCTAGATTCTTTTTAGGTTTCGGTATTGGTCCTAAGTCAACCACTATTCCAGTTTATACTTCAGAATGCGCACCTGCTAGAATTAGAGGCTCCTTGGTTATGATGTGGCAAGTTTGGACCGCTTTCGGTATTATGTTTGGTTATGTTATGTCTTTGGCATTTTATAAAGTTCCAGCTCATGGTATTTCTGATGGATTGGGTTGGAGATTGATGCTTGGTTCTGCTTGTTTACCAGCCATTTTTATCCTTGTTCAGCTTCCACTATGTCCAGAATCTCCAAGATGGTTGATGGGAAAAGAACGTCATAAAGAAGCTTACGAGTCTTTAGTCAGAATTAGAAATTTACCTATTCAAGCTGCTAGAGATGCATTCTATACTCATGTTTTACTTTTAGAAGAAGGTTCTTATCAACTGCCTTTCTTCTCCAAGGTTAAAGAGATGTTTCTCGTCAGAAGAAATAGAAATGGTGCTATGGGTGCTTGGGTTGTTATGTTTATGCAACAATTCTGTGGTATCAATGTTATTGCTTACTATTCCTCTTCAATTTTCTTAGAATCTGGATTTTCTGAACGAGATTCATTGGTTGCGTCTTGGGGTTTCGGTATGTTGAACTGGGTCTTTGCCCTACCTGCATTCTTCACTATTGATAAATTTGGTAGAAGGACATTGTTACTATTTGCATTCCCACTGATGTCTGCCTTTTTGTTAATGACCGGTTTTGCTTTCTGGATTCCTGAAGATAATGGGGATGCCAGAATAGGTGTTATTGCTTTAGGGATCTACTTGTTCACAATTGTTTATTCATCATCTGAAGGTCCTGTTCCATTCACCTATTCTGCTGAATGCAGTGCATTGTATGTCAGAGATATTACTATGTCCTTTGCTACTGCCACTTGTTGGTTCTTCAACTTTATTTTATCATTGACTTGGCCATCGCTATTAAAGGCTTTCAAACCACAGGGTGCGTTTGGGTGGTATGCCGCTTGGAATATGGTTGGTTTCTTTTTAGTGTTATGGTTGCTACCAGAGACTAAGGGCTTAACATTGGAAGAATTGGATGAAGTGTTTGATGTTCCAGCTGGCCAACACGCTGCTTACCAAACTAAGCACTTATTGAACTGGGCTCAAAGAGCAATTCTCAGAAAGAATATTCCTGCCATGGAACCATTACACAAGAGGCATAGATTAGCTGTTACCAATGCTGAATGGGAGGAAGAAAAAATGGGTGCTGAGCACATTGAATAGAGATACTGTACTCACAACTTGATTGATTTTTGTATTATTTCGTTTTCTTGTAACTTGCTTTATTTATATTTGTTATGGCTCTTTGTACCAATTTCTTTGCCGATATTTTCAGTCACACCCTTTGCTATGTTTCGTTTCAGAAGCTTCATTTTATTTTGAATACATTTATTGAATAACTTTTGCGTAGTAAAATAGAAAGTAGATTACAGATACAGACGGACAACGGACAACGGACAACTACTAAAGGTGTAACGTATCCAAGCTTCAGAAAGGCACTTCCTGGACCGGGGCCCGGGTAACCCACTGTTGGGTTCTTTTCTTGGCGAGTATGGTTTGCCTGTTGTGTAGGGGCGTACAGTGAGCGGACTACAGAATAATAATCAAACAGCCTGGTTAGATCTTCAACTTTACAGCAAATGCAATAGACAGGAAATGTGAATTTGAAAACCTGATCAGTTGATGATCAAAGATCAAGAACAGATGATCGAAGAGTACACAATCAGTAAAATACAATATATCTCAGACTGAAAGTAATAAGTAGAGCGTCGGGAAGTCATGACTGTTGTTCCACGGCACTGCGTATCTTACAGCTTCAAATTTGAGTAAAAGAATAGAGACCGAGTCACTTTAGTAGCTTATAGCATTGTTCAAACCTGCAGTATGTAATTAAGGGAACTCGAATTTCCAAAGGAAAATTGAATTGGTTCATATAATTTTGTTAAGTCTGACAGAAAGGAGCTAAGACCCAATGGTGCTAAAGAAAGCTTGGACCAAATACTGCCAAAGTCTCATGGTTTTTGATGGGACTATATCCTATAACTGGACACTTAAGTCAACGTATTTGTGACTTGAACACCATCTATCTGACGGCCTCAGGTACAGTGAGCTTCCAGGCCTAAGTAAGATATCGCCGGCCCTCACCTTAGGTAATAATGCACTCCCAAAAAACCATGCATGGAGTCAACTACGTTATTTCGTATTTCATGTAATAAAAAATAGCACCTGCGAAATTTCCAATTTTGATTCAAAAATGCGAGAAAGAAACATCACCAAGAGTATATCCTATTTTTAGAAATCACCACTTTACCTCGGCATTAGACCCTTTTATTTGACCATGGGCTCAGGTAGGCATGAAGACATGGGTAGACACACACCCCACCTAACACCGCCACATCATAAAGAACTCAATATCAAAAGATATATTTGAAACGGGAAACCAAACTTTACTGGTAAACTTCTGTCTTCCTTTTGAATTTTAGATAGATGACAATCACCTGGTAAAATATTAAACCGAATGGAGTTACGGTATTATGAAAAGGAAACAAAAAAGCACAGACCGTTTAGGTAAATCTGCTTTCTCTTGAGCAAAACCTATTGTTAAAACATGCTCGGAAACGACCCGAGAAAGTCAAGCAGAGAAAGTTGCATAGACGCACCTCAGTCCAACGATCCATCCATACACGACTTAAACAACGTTGGATAAACCTAAAACTCAACCTCAAAATTATACCAGTTTAGGAACAACATTGTGACCATCAACTTCATGCAGCAATTTGGGTTCAGAATGGAAGTACTTTTCAAACACCATTTTCTTCTTCTTTGTTCGTCTGTGAGTTTTTCGCCCGCGGGATCAAGTGAGTATCGGGACAAACCTTGCCTGCATTTGCGAAAGATTTTTACATGTATCGCTTGCTCATAAAGGAATGATCTACCACATCATTTACGAGGGAGGTATCTTTGAACCTAGGCCAGTAAAATGTAGCTGGGCATATCAGATGAATCAAGTATGAAATTCGAGTGTGATTGTACAGTTAATAAATCTAAACTGTATTAACCAAATTCCCAAAGTTTTTTCTCGGTTTGCTTCTCCGTTGGAAGTTTTAATATCGATGTTAGGGTTGGAATATATTATGGACCTTGACCCATACTGGAACAGAAACGATTGTTTCATTGGACCATTAAACCAGCGAACCAAATGCGCGCTTAGGTTTTCACCTATTTGTTTACTATTATAGGCTACATGCTAGGTTTATATACAATTATAACAGTATCAAAAACACAAAAAGCACACATATAAGCTTATACTTTTATCAATCGGGCGGTGCACAAATTCTACAGTGTATATACTCTTTTTGTGGTAATGACCCTGGGGATGTGATATCCTAAAGGGAAGGCCTTATAGATAAGTAGTAGTAGGTACTAAAGCTCAAGGGAACAAATTTGAGACCAGAACATGTTCAATTATGAAACTTTTATCTGGATTCAGAGCTGAAAGTTAATAATCCCAGGACCAAAGCATGGCAATGAAGTAAAAAGCTACTGCACCAATGAATTGACATGTTTCGAGTTTATCGCTTGGAGAAACTAGTTAGCCATTTGTGGTCGTCCTAAACACCAGTGAATTATCTTTCACCTTCATAAATTTGGCTTCCAGTTCTCTATACATTATCTTCGTCCAGACCGGTAAGACCTATTTGGGAACAATAATCCAAGAACTCAAACCACGAAATTATACGAAATATTGCGTATTATATCATTTTGATCTATAATCCAAACCTTTGAGGTGACTGAAGAACAAAGTACAGATAGATGATCAAGGGAGATTGTATGCTCTACACCAAACACTACCCTTATCGATTTTACTGCCTCTTATAGTGCAACCAGTTTCCAATAATTCAAGTTATTTTTAAAGCTTAATAGAAGCTATATGACTGAACTTTTGAAACAATGTACACAAAAACTCACTTCTATCACCCAATCGTTCGGCAGGACAAACCTAAGGCTTAATCATTTTGAAGGGCAGGTATATGGAACGTTCTAGCTATATGGTGCTGGATGTATATTAGCCAAGAGATTCGGAAAGAAAGTGATACTATTATTCAAGCAAAGTAAGCCAGAAGAATGTTGAAAAACTCTCTTTTAAGGAATTCAAACTTGATCATCAAACATATTCTGAATGATTAGTTCCACGCGAAGAATTATTCGTAGAGCATCTAATCACCAGAATCAGATATATGACAATGTAACTCTGTGAAATGGTTTACTTCTGTAGTCTTAAATATTGAGGGGTTGTAGTGTAATTGTGAACCAAATAAATTTGTGTCGGGAAATACCAATGGGAAAACAAGACCAGGTATTCTAGTTGATGGGTGAAATTGCCGTATGCGTAGTCTGGTACACCTGTTAAGGTTGCCATGGAGCCCTGAAAAGGTGCGTAGATGCAACATGTATTCTCTTTGCATGCACATCAAGGACAATCAACCCTTTCCAGAATAAATAGTTATGCATAGAAGAAATATACACTCCTTCCAAATGTTCAAACCTAGTCGGCATTACTGTATTTGGGGAAAACTGCGAAAAGCTCCAGATTGCACTGGAGAGCGACAGAAAACCTGACTGCAGTATGGTGCGTAAACTTTTACAGCTGTTGCATGCATAAACAAAGATGTTAATGCATGCCTGTTATATATAATTCGAGATTTTCAAAATGCTTCTGCATGGACGTTTTCGTTTGGTTTTCACTTCGGTTTCTTCGTTCTAAAGATATATAAGTATAAGTTTGATTCCTTTAACTTTCGGAGATCAAAGTAATTAATTTCAAAAGGCTTGAATATTATCCTCGTTTAAAATCTAATTATTCATTCTGCATAAATTAAAATTCAACTATGGGTATTTCAATGCTTCCATTCCATCCACAATATCTTCAGTCTGAAGATGGCTCTAACATATTCACTTCGTCTAATATACAGCAGTTTCAAACCGGAATCAGTAAAGTTTTTGTGGACGCATACAACAGGAATGTCAACAACAACTACGTCTATAACACGCAATTGGATAATGTAACGAATTCAAGCCCATCGATATATTCGTATGCTTCAGTTAGTGAGCCAACAGGTTCAACTATTGATCAGATTGATCAAATTGATGCCTTACATTTCATCCCTTACGCCTTTGCAAAACCGACATCCTTCGGTTTTGACTTGGTCCCTGCGCAGGCTTGTTGTCCCCCTGTTGATGAATGTGGTCCTTCATCTGATACCTACGACAACAACAGCCAAAACTGTAGCCAATCAAACGAAAATCATGATCCTTCTTTGGTGCATTTGAATGGTGCGATCACAGCTGCTCCATCTCCATCACTTTCAGCTACTTGTGATGACAATTTTGTTGGCTCAATTGCTTCATCTCCCTTATCTTCAATAGATAGTAGAAGAGGTTCTACAAGCATTTCACAATCAGTCTCCCGTTCTGATGAATATTCTTCTCCAAACATCCATCCTTCATCTTTTTCTCCAACTCATCGTCCAAAGACAAGATCCTTCATATCAAAACACTGTAAACCTTCCACACTTAAAAGAGATTTTAAGGAAGCTACTTCATCTTCCTCTAGTTCGTGCTCATCTCCAAGAGAAAGTTTCACATATAAGGTGTGTACTGTTTGTGGCAAATGCATTACCAGAGATATGTCACGACATCTGAGAACTCATGAAGCAATTTCTAGATTCAGATGCATTTATCCAAGAGAAACATGCATTCACAAGACTGGCCAATTCAATAGACCTTATGATTTCAAGAAACATTTGTTGAACTGTCACTTCAAATTTGATGATAGCGAAGACAAAAAACTACACAACCTAAGTGACAAATTACCATGTTATGGTACTTGTTACTGTGGACAAAGATTCAAAGCCGAAGACTGGTTAGATAATCATATTATACGTGAAAATGGGGATAACTTTGAATGCCCATACCTGAAATCCTATTATGAACGTACGGGTGTTAGACCACCAGCACAGGTTTTTACTACGAAATGATGGTACTTTTTTTCTTTTGGTTTTATTTAGTCTTAGTGTGGGTTTTGGTTTACGTTATATGCTTTCTAAATTTCTCTATTTCAGTTGAGTCAGCGAGCTGCCTTTTAATTTTTAATATATTATTTTCATTTCTCTCTTTCATCCTTCTTTCTTATTTATTCATTTCCCTTTTCTCATTCTGCAACAGTTTACTTACTTCTTTCTTATGCAGTTTACTTAGAACATTAAATTAGAGCATATCTTACGATTTTGCAACTTAATAATTTTTTAGAAACTCGAACTTCGATAAACACGGGGCAATGAAAGGTAACATAAAGGTAGGTAATGCAAGATTAGGTATAAATATACCTCCAATTTATTGTAAAACCATTATTCGACAGTTCCAAACATACAGTTGAGGCGTCAAAAATTTCAAATTCTGGATCTAGATAGGTTTAGGTACTGATAGATTGACAAGTTAAGATTGAGGTATAGTCAAGTTTTCGATTTCAGTGGAAAGGTATATAGAATCGCAAGCTATTAGTGATACTGATTCATTTTTCCCACCCATGGGCCCTACCAGCCTGACAGTTAATGAAAGAATTTATGGTAAGTTGCCACGTTACCTATTTCAACTGGACAAGTTGTGAACTTGAAAGATATTGTACTTTTAGACTCACTAATGACAAGCACAAACATCTGAAAAACGGATAGCATTTCTGTGCATGAGGTTCATAGAAATCTCCTTGAGCGCAGTTTGGTGCGTAAAATTCCTGTACCATACACTTTTCTCTGCATTTGTTTCCCATTGAACGGGGGAGGTGATCAACCTGTAGTTGTCACATTCAGTTCTGTAGTTACAGAGAACCCTTGATGTACAAAGTCGTAATGAATTCTTCTCTCACAAATTAGTAGAATGCGTCCCTCTAAAGCTTTATCATACACTCTGAATTAATGTTTGGTGCGTGGCATGTAGTAAGCAGTAGTGACTTGACAGAGAATAAGCGATAGAAAACCAAGTTTTTAAACTGGGCTTCGCTTGAAAATCAGATCGATCGCTTCTTTTTGATTGTCGCATTTACATACAAGACAACTCTTCTTTCTGTGGTAAGGTGAACTTGTGTGTGACAGGATGGCCGCATTCTAAGGGCAATTTATAATTCCTCAACATTTACTGAGCGAAATGCCCTGTAACCAACTGCATCTCGAGGAATATGTTTGTACATAACGTTATCTAAATCAACAGTTTAAGTCAGCTTATTTTCTTCCACATGAAAAATACAGAAAGTGTTTCTTGAAAGGTGGAGCTCTGCTAAAGCTAGCCTTTTTCGAAGTAGCGTGCTTATATTTATCTCCAAGTGCAGTAAATCCTCTAAAATAATTGTTGCCAAAAAAGCTTTGAGGAGAAACATTAATGGTTTTCATCAGTTCAAAAAAATAAGCTAGTTTCTTTTGGTATCAACCACGAATCCTTGCCTGCGATGCTATCCGTTACTATCATTTCGCTCGAAAGAAAAAAACGGTTGAATAGATATACATCTACATATGGATGATCTTTTCATTCAAGTCTCAATAGTGATCATCGGTTCTCATAAATGGATTTTCAATTTCTAGGGTTTTCTTTTTCAAAAACGAATATCTTTTTCAATTGGGTTTTAGATTGATCGATTTCTACATTATTTCATGAATGTATGAAATAGACCCTCCAGCGTAGAAACCACCTCCCCACAGATGTGAAACACTCATCGTACATTCGTCAGGTCTTATGGAGCCCAAATGGCATTACTTCAGTGTTCTGTACGGTGAACGAACTTTTCCAAGACCCAACAACATTCCTGCAGCTGTATGCATCTGTACAATTTTGTTTTGTTGTGCCGGCAGCCAAAAAGCTGTATGCGTCTGTAAGGGCTCTTAAAATTCTGTGTGCGGTGTGCCGAACTCTTGAAGAAGTGGGAGAATTTTCCAGATTTATTGGCATGCTATTGGAAGGGTTACAGAGGGTTTCGGAAATCCACACCTTCTCGTTTCTAGTTGTTGCATACCTTGCAGACTTTAAACTGTGTAACAAGATCAAATCGAAATATGCAAACAATTAAATCTACCATTCTAAACAAACAATCAAAATCTTGTGTATAGTATGAGTATCTGATATTCTCACTCATCGGGTAAGAAGGCAATTCCGCCCAAATCCGTATTTGAATGGTCTTGCATGAAACAACAGTACTTGACTGGCGTGGGCAGAGCCAAGTACAAAAAATCTATTGGATAATAGAAGGGTAACACTGGATTCAAACAATCAAGTTTCTTTGTACAAAGCAAAGTGCATATAGAACAGACCACCGCTAGGCCTGATGATTCCGTTCGCAGCACAAAAGATATTATTGTCTAAGTTTTTCAACTGAATAGGCCAACATACTTGTCAGTTTTTATAGAATTTATTAATCTAGAGAGGAAAAAGGCAGTATGGTCACTTAAGATATTGGAAGGGAAGTACTGGAGCAGTTGCTTTTTACTCTACCCTGCAATTTATGGCAACTAAAGGATCTCGAAAGTACTTGTATTAGACAAACAACATGATTGATGCACAAAAGAACTTTCCTTCTCACGGAATTTAAAAATAGCCACTTTAGCGCCCTAGAAACAGATCTTACAACTGTACAAATCAAAAGGGACAATTTTAAGGGTAGCATAGGTGCTGGGCGAAAAGCTGAATACATATTTAATGTTGAAATTTCTTCTTTTTTGGTTGTTGAGATCTCTAAAGTTACATTGTTTCTATTAAATGTGGAAAAAAAGGCCTCAATTCGGATACAAATGCCGAGCCATTGTTCATATTTTCTCTGTGAAAGTAGTCCTTTGATACATTCCACAGCGCAAAACCAAGACATAATAACAGTCGTATATTCTAACCACAAGACCAGGTAATTGAAACGTCTTGTTATGAAACAACTATAAGAGAATAATTTTGAAAAATCCAAGACCCTATTTTGCCCGTTGATGAGGCAAAACTTCTAACGCGTAAGCTAATTGAGTAAAAATATCAATAATAGTAACATTATGGTCAAATATATGCTGCTACCTAGCATATAAAGCAGTTATCATGTATATATGAATATATAAAATACGGCAGGTGGAGATAACTATGATGATATTCAAGTGTTTTTTAAAACCTAGAATATGTTTACCTTTGGTTCTTGGTTTACAGGAAACTAACAAAAAGAATGCTGTATCCAAGCTTTGAAATGATCAGACATTTTCGGGAAGATCTCAAAACCTTAATGAAGCCGAATGTATTCTACAGGCTTATCGGTATTTTTTCATTCGTTGTTACTTTAAAAGTACAATAATTCAGAAAATCCATCACACCATAAAACAGGTTCGGCGTTTCTGGTTTTTAGGGAATTGTTCCATACAGATTGCAGGTACATGCCGTTCTTTGTTTTGAAAAATGGAACCTTTCAAATAATTTTGTCTTCTTATTTCCTAAAACGGCCAAATGCAAAGAGCGGAATGATTACAAACACATTACCTGTAGTATTTATGGATTAACCACGAAATGGTATATGCTCCCTGACGAGTTTCATAGATTTCATCAGTTTTGAAAAGAATACTATACTATACACAACAATGTATGCATAAATGTAAAAGCAAACAAAACCAAAAGCTTAATACCCTCCGTCTGCATCCATTAACGATCTCAGATACTTCATCAGCACCTATAAAACAATCACTGAGTAGCTTAAGGCATCCATTTATGTCTGTCTGTAGTACCCTTTACAAACATATATGGTCAATTGGCAACCCAAATTTCTTCTACTTGGGGAATAAGGCGTTTGTTCCAAGGTATATGAACATATCAGATTAAAGAAAGTTGAAAAAAGGCGTAGAGAGCACTCATGCTCACTAGAGACTCTGCTGCGAGGTCTTTGTCTTGCCTCTCTATATCATGCTCTGCCACCGACTACCAAGAAATTTTCACAGCCCACTACCTAACTTATATAATACTAGAAGATCTTTATACAAGGCCATATTCAGGTGTCACAAGCAAAACAAATAGCTATGATTCTAAAATAGATAATTTTGGTCGATTTGAACACACAGGTAAGTTCTCCGTTCTTTGTTGTCTCTTGTCCAAAAAGCTTTGGTTGATAAACTTCACATTATGACAGTGTAGCGTTTTTCTTTTTCAGCTTGGAATCAGGAGGCTCTGAAAAGGCAATAGGGACCATCAGTAAGTAGTTTTTATAGTTATTTTGTAGAAGTTCCAATCAGCATGGCACTTTGTTTTTTGAGCATAACAAGCAGGTCTCAAAAAGAACAAGAAAAGCAACATCACTATCCGTCGCTTCAGCTTTCTCTCAATTTGCACCCAAACTAATAACAAGTAACTAATTGCTAAAACGATCATACCCGTTATACAATTTTAATGCAATAGATTAAAGTGGAATATCTGAACGCAAACCTCTTTCACAGTATCCTTTTTTTGATGTGGCTTATATTTGCGTTAACAAAAATAGAGGATTTCTCTTCTTTGTCTTCTTGTGCTTGTTTAAGAGCCTATTAGAAAATACTCCTTCTTAATAAACGTCATATTGTGTAAGCTAGGTAAGGATTTTTAATTCAAAGGTACATGGCAGTATATAAAGCCGAGTATAAGAGAATGGACAGGTCGTGAAAGTAGGAAACTCTAGCCATTTTTGAGCCTTGAACAGCCCCAGTTATTTAACAACTGCACGGCTTCGACTATTGATTGAAGGGAATTAACAAGCAAAGAACTTTAAATAGGAAATAAATAAAAAATGAATATAAAATATAGAGTTGCAATTATGAAGTTTAACAAAAAGGAAGCAAAAAGGAAACATTATCAACATTCTTCATCTCCTAAAGATTTTTTTTTACTGTGTCTTAACTAACACAGAATTATTGATATTTATTGGATATATAAAACAAAATAACATGGAAAAACGTAAGCAGTATTTATGTTTACTATTATCAGCGACAACTATTATTTTCTTAATACGGGAACGATTGGAAGAAATAGAAACCGATCATAAACAAACATAAGATACAAATCAAACAGCCAACATAGACAGTCAAATATCAACACTTACCAACACTTATCAAACGATTGCACTTCCAGCTTTCAAATACTCAGAAAATAACGAGGCAGAAACACTAGATTGGGCAGAAATCCATGGTTGAATATCTTGCCTGTCTAATTCATCACCATCCAATCCAGCCATAGCATAAACAGGCGCAATCTCGATAGGTGGCTTCGTTATCGCTGTTTTAATTGTGTGTCTGATGGAATCAATCGAAACAGAAGTGTATTTGAAAGTTTCAGTTGCAAATTTCTCAGATAATGGAGATGATAGGATTGTTTCTGTATATGACGATTTTCTTTGATTAGACGTCGTTGTTGTGGTCGGTTGTTTAGGTAATGAATTTGGAGGTGATGATATTTCACCTTTTTCTGATGTAAATGAAGGTGCAAGCGACGATTTTCCTGTTGAGCTTATTGGTGTTGTTGATTGCGGTGGGGATAATGAGGAGGATGAAGGTTGGGTTGAGTCCAAGTCAGAACGTTTTAGAGACAGAGGTTTCATCCATTGTGAATCGGATGGTGGTATTGGTGACGATAATCGCGTTGAAGATGCTGCATCGCTTGACTGTTCTAATACACTGTCTAATCCGTTACCTTCGTTATCAAGACGAGGATCAGTGATTTGATTAAGATTTTGATCTTGGATATATTCATCCGATGGTGTATCATAATCTTCCGAATACGCCCCATATCCTTGATCTCTCAACTCTTCCAACAAGAAATTGATTGGATCGGCAGCAGTAATAAACATGCCATCTCTCGAGTATGGTTTAACAGGGTTTTCAATTTTCATTTTTCTAATGTTTAGTTTCTGATTTGGGAAGAAAGCTTTTGTATATAGTGTGCTTGTTATACCTATTGTTGAACCAACAACCTGACCAGCAATATGATTGGCTTGATGGGTTGTCTTATCTAACAGGTTCTTGTCTCTGAATTGTTTGTACTCGTGTAACATTTCTAATGAACTTAATTTATCACGTCCTTGTGCTGATTGATCATCCCAGTTTGACACTATGACTTGATAAGACAATTCTTCGGGTCTGATTATAAGTCCCTGCAATTTAGAAAATTTGTCAATATTTTTGGTCAATATTTTGAAAAGGTCAAGGTTTTGATAGTATAATCTAATCGTTAATTTATTGACGAATTCAGAAAGAGTTTCTAGGACTTGAGGAATCACCAATTTGACCTTTTTATCAAGATCATTGAAAACTATTCTAGATTCTGATAGCTGATTTTTGGAATGCTCCAGCTTTGATTTATCTTTCTCCGTATGTTTTTGAAGGTTTAACAATTTATCGGCAGTATTATAATGCATATCCAAATCAATTTTCTTGTGGTTTCTTTTAGTTATTAATTTGATCGAAAACTTCAAATTCGCTTTCATTTCATGACATTGTTCAGTGAACGAATCCCTTCCAAGTTCAATTCTTTGTGATAATTGATCAAATATAATACGGAACAATTTCTCAGCTTGACGGATTTCCTTCATTGTAATGTTTGAAAATTCCTCATTTGCCTCGTACTTCACCTTATCATTATCGTTATCACTATCATCGACAATAGGTTCATGCAATTGCTTGAAAGATTCATTAATTCTTAAAAAATTTTGTAGAATCGTACCCCAGCATTTACTCCACTTGACTTGTTGGGCTTCAAGGAATTCCAAACCTCCAATTGCAGATTGTAAATCATGTTCCCAGGATTTGATAAGGTCATCTTCGGTTGATTTCTTACCGAGAAATTGGTGTGGAGTTCTATACAGAACTTTTTTAACTCCTCTAAATGACATTTAGTAGTTCAAATGAGAAACTGAGTATTTGTTTGGTGTATTTGTGTAAAGTATATGAAAACAGAGTAAAAAGAGAAGGATATATAAATAAGAATAAGGACCAACCGGAAGTATGATTTCTAATTGTTTGCAGTTTGAAATGCAGAAGATGACACTAAAATGAGGATCACGTGATATAAGGACAAAAACCACTAATACGAAGTGTACGGGTGTGTGCGCCGCACCCCGCAGGTAGTTCCAAAACAGGGCTGTGATCATTAATCGACGATCGACGTTGCCGAAATATCTCTGTAGAATTTTCTTTTTTGACACTCTCAGAAGGCTGTTACAACAGATATACAAAGCATCAACAATCCCTTGTCATCTCAATTGCTCTCTCCTCCATTCTCCATTCTCCACTATCCACTCTATTAACAACTAGCCATCCTTTAACAATCTATAACATCCCTCTGTGACTCAATCTACACCCATATCATTTTGGTCATCTCTCCCCATCCCATCTCTCCGCCATAACGTCAAGCTCACAAGATGTCCGATAACACTCATCAGGTACAACAAAAGGTATCTTCATCGGGCCTTGGACTAAACATTACAGACCCAAAATCCAGAACTGTCCCTGCAACTTTGAACCAAATCAAAATAAATAGCAGCAATACAGCCTTGAATACTTTAAATACATTATCTTCTGATACACCAACGAATAGTATCAAAATTTCAAGCCCTATATCTGATTCATCTCCATCTTTACACAACAGTTGCATATCTTCTTCATCTTCTTTGGCCATTCCCCAGTCAAACCTTCAAAATGGTAACTATACACATCAACATAACCCTAAAGTGCCTTCACTGCTAAGAAGACAGTCTTCACATCATACGATATCTGATATTGCCCATAAAGTTAGCGATATGTTTTCATTGTCGAAATCAGGCTCCCCGCATAATAATAATAATAATAATAATAATAGTAACAAAAATCCTACGACGACAACAGCAGCGTCTCATTCATCCTCTCCATTTACTTCCCCTTCAACTTCAAGAAGTGGATCCACTACATCGTTAAATAAACTTATAGAGAACCTACATAATCATACTCGTCCTTCACTTCCAACGAGGAAGAGTAATGCATCGTTGGTCAGATCCTCATCTAAAGATAATTTTAATATACTTCTCGGTAAACATAAAAATCCAACATCAACAACTAATTTAACAAGATTGACAGAAGCTGACAATTTGAAACCACATCACTCATTACCCAAGTTATCCCCTCCTGCAACTTGCTCTTCTTCGACTCCAGTATTGTCTCAATTTCAACCAAAAGTTAAAGAAACGCATTATGTTCACGTTGATTACAATCCAATAACTAGAAAGAGAGTTTTAAACACCTATGAAATCATGAGAGATTTAGGACGTGGTCAGCATGGAAAAGTTAAGCTTGCGAAAGACACAGATACAAACGAGTTAGTGGCTATTAAAATCGTCGATAGAGCCGTTAAACCCAAGTTGGGAAGAGCAACGAGGAGAGGTTCAACACAGGAAGAGAAAATAAGGAGAGAAATTGCAATCATGAAAAAATGCTCGCATCCACATGTTGTAAAATTGATAGAAGTTATGGACGCTGAGAATTCAAGAAAAATATATATGGTTTTGGAATACTTGGAAAAGGGTGAAATTCATTGGCAGAAAAAAGATGAAGAAACAGATTTCAATCCAGAACCCCTTTTAACATTACAGGAAACGAAAAGCATTTTTAGAGAAGTGGTTAGTGGTGTTGAATATTTGCATCATCAAGGCATTATACATAGAGATATCAAGCCTTCTAACCTTTTAGTTTCTAAGGACAACGTTGTTAAAATCTCAGACTTTGGCGTTTCATTTGCTGCAAATCTTGATGGGAATAATGATTTCGAATTGGCGAAAACTGCAGGGACTCCTGCATTTTTAGCCCCTGAACTTTGTAAAACTGATGGATCTGAAGCTAAAGTCACATATAAGATTGATATTTGGGCATTGGGTGTCACTTTATATTGTTTAATTTTTGGTAAATTGCCATTTGATGGTGAAACTGAATTTGTTTTATTTGATGCCATTAACAAAGATGAACTGGAATTCCCTGACACAAATGAATGGAAATCTTCAGCGCCTTTAACCCCACATGATTTCAATCAGGTCACTGATCTTATCAAATTGTTGTTACGTAAAGATCCATTTGAACGAATAGAGATTGATCAAATAAAAGAACATCCGTTCTTTTTAGAAGGGTTAACCAGAACACAATCTAGAAAATACACTTCGAATTGGAACAACGAAATGAAGATTGCAGTCACCAATAAAGAAGTTGATGAAGCTGTTATTGGCATTGGGAACAGGTTGAAGAAGAAATTGACAGACGTTTTCAAGATGACTGGGTTACCAACAATTCCGAAGAATCATCAAAATTTATACGTTCAATCCTTAAAAGCACAACTACAAACCTCTTCTGATTCAGAGTCATCATCTTCATGTTCTTTACCAGTTTCAGGGAACTCTAATATGAGAAACGTTTCACATTTATCAATGGATAAAGATTTGTGCTCACTTCCAAGACCTGAAAGTTCACCACTTACAACAGATTCACGATTCTTACATCGTGGTTCTATTGCAGCATCAATTGAATCCTCAACAGGTTCAATTACTTCCACTGCAAGTTTAACAGAGACCAGAGAGCATGCTGAAGCTGCATCTTTTAGCCCTTCGAATGATAATAATAATAGTGACGACAACAACAGCAACCACCATCCGTCATCTGCACTGTTCAAGTTGACCGATATAATCAATAAGGACAATGACCTCAAACCATCGCTACCAGTGAATGAAAGCGCGACCACTTTAACTACAGAAAGTAAATCACAGTCTCCTAAGCATCTACAGGATTCATTTATATACACAGAAGATGAACTAAATCATGAGCTATCTAAACCGATACAAGATTCAGCCCAAAAATCGACAACACCAACTGCATCTCCATATGATTTCAGAGACGAGCTAAAAAAATCCGAAATGACTAAAAGCATCATACCAGTTGTCCCAAGTTTTGCCTCGTTAGACAGCTACTATGACGAATGTCTAGCTTCAGAAGTCCAACCATACACCGCTATTAATACCGGCAGTTATCAATCACAACGGTCCTACAACTACCAACCAAGTAGGGCATCAAGTTCATCATCAAGCAGCCATAGATACAATTCATCAATCGATTACTCAAAACAGCAACTGCCACCACGACAACAACAGCAAGATCGTTCAAATGGTGTTGCATTCAAAGATACAAATTATCAACCATTGCATTCCGGAATGCCCTCTGCTGTCTCAATTCCCGATTTTTTAAAACCAACAGAAATGGACCCGATTACACCATCAGTGACAAACAATTACTCCAATACTTTAGCAAATAGTAGACGACCACCAGCATTAGCCAACAACTTCAAACCTCCAACACCAGCAGCAACGACGACACCGCCATTACCAACTGCACCAATTTTCCAAATTCAATCATCAACGACTTCGTCGCCATCACAGGCCATAGATACAAGTATAACAAGCCAACGAAGAGATTCACGAAAAGTTGTGTTTTCTAACGATTCGGAAGATTCTGATTCTTCGGAAGATGAGGGTCCAATTACGTTTTCGAAACAGCGGTTAGTCAATCAAAACCAGTTAAGGAGATCTCCTGTGATTAAACCACAAAGCGCATCAAGACAACCAATACAACAACAAAACCAAAGGACTTCACCTGTGCTATATCCTAATAAATCACCTCAACCACCAACACAAAGTCAGCCACCAAGCCAAATTCAGAACAGCCACCAAAGGCATCACATCTATGGTAAGAAACTACCAGTGCAAAGCATTCCTAGGAACTCATCAACTACTGATGATGATTCAGACACAGATTCTAATTCGGAAACTGAATTGATGCTTACGTTCGGTGGGAACTCGTCAGCCTCCCCAGTGGTTAATAAATTATCATCAACAACGACAGGAATAATCCCAGAAACAACAACGAAAGAAATAAGACCAAAGAGTATAATCACAGAATCCAATATCATTCCTTACAACAGCACAGATGAAGAAAGTATCGCAACCCCAAGAAGCACCCTTGACAGTAAGAACAATAATAGGAAAAGTAATGATATTGTTGATGTTCCAATGAATCTGAAACACCCTGAGAATTTGGACGAGGTTGTTGTGAGGGAGTTAGAAGGGTTAAAAGTCTCTGATGATCATGATTGATTTGATTTGAGTTGGGGATTTTAGATGTTTTTTTTTTTTGGTTTTCACTTAGATATAAGTATATGTTTATATACTTCTGGTAGTGTGATGTATTTTATGAAGTAACGTTTCTCTATATTTTTTAATATTTTTGTTTACTGTTTTTTTTATGGGTTATCATATATCGTTCTATATCTTTATATTAATGAATAATTAACCTGTTTAATACGATATACATATAAATACAACTATTAATTTTAGGTTGTGGGTGGGGTAGATAGGTATCACAAATAAATAAATAAAAATATAAAGAAATAGGGAATAAATACTACACAATCAGTCTCTCAAACACACCTCCATATTGTATACCATATCATCTAGGCATCTAATCACGCACTAATAACGAATTTTTTAACAAATCCAACTTTATTACTCCTCACCTTCTTAAACTCTTCAAACAACACAAATTTATCATAATTTTCTTTATCGAAAGCTATCAGGTTGACAAAAACTTGAATAGAATCATTTGTAAAGTTCAACAAGTCACTTAATTTGAAGGAAATTGACAGTTTGTACTTATCTGATTTAACAACCGAAAAAGCAACGTCATCACTATCAGTGACAGATTCTTCAAACATGTGATAGTGTGTTAACAGTTTTAAATCTCTGGATACTTTCTTGAATGATTCACAGTTGTTGATTATTGCATTTAAGTACTGTTTGACTGGGCTTTCATTAATTCTTTTCAATTGGTCTTGGAAAATTTCGCTTAATCTAGACAAGATTAACTTATTAGCTGTTGATGAATTACCGTTAATGAATTCCAGAGTTTTACTAGAAGCTTCAAAATTGATTTTTATTGTCACTAATTTACTAGTTTTAACTGTTAATTCCGAATTCGTTAACGAAATTAACTTTAAGTTAGTTTGTTTTTGTAATTTAATGAAATCAGTCGATAATTTCATCAGATCTGCTTTTGATGGGATTTTGTTGCTGTATATTTCTTTCGTTAGCTCATCAACTTCCTTTGAAATGGAACGGTTAGTTGAATTTTGGTCTCGGATCTTGAGTTTCAAATCTTGAATCGTTTTTTCAGTCGATGATTTCAAATCTGTTAATCTCTTCTTCTCTTCAATCATTGATAGCAGCTTGGTTTTCAATTGCTCTAACTGGGCTCTGTCCTCTGAATCTAATTTCTTCTGTTGATGTTCCAAAGATGACAGTCTATTCTTTAACTTCAATTTTGTCTTTGATAAGCTTTCATATTCTGATGAAATCATGCTGCTACTCACAGAAGTATCCTCAATCAGTCCCTGCAGTTTAGTTTTATCAAGTTCGTAGTTTTCTTTGACTTGGTTTGTGGTGGTGATCATAAACTCCAAGTTTTCTTGAGTAGCTAATTGTCTAGCATAACTTGCCAATCCTTGGTAGCTATCGTTCAATTTTGGTTTTAATTGAATCTCATCAGCTTCGAAATATTCTTTTACGGATAAATTACCTTCAAATATGGCCCTTTCGTGTTCTTCAATAGAGGCACGTTTATCTTCAAGACTACGCTTGTATTCAGAAGTTAAATGTGAGTAATGGAAGTAATCTGGTAGGTGAGAGAACGCAACAGCATATTCAACAGAATCCATTTTTACTGGTTTCGAGCTTTCAACTGTTGGGAAAGAAATTTCTCTTTCAGATGGTCCAAGGTTATCATAGAATGTAACTTGAATTGATTCAAGGAACTCTGAAACTGGAATTTGCGGATATTCTTCTTCACTTGAATATTCTGCATCCACTTCAACCGAATCCATAGTAACTTCTGCTAATGGAATCTTTTCGGAAATTATCACAGATTCATCTGCATAGCTTGAGTTCATAAGGCTCTCATGCTCTTCTGTATCCAATTGAGTATCATATGGTCTAGTTTCGGTCGTCGGGATTTCCCCTATAACATCGATTGACTTCACAACATTTGACTCTTGTTCGATTGGGTGTTTTGGAGATGTTTCTGTGGCAAGTGAACCCAAACTCTGAGAAATATTCTTTGATTTTGAAGGGGATATATCAAGTTTTCTAGCAATCTTAGAAACACTTTGAGGCGAGCCGTTAAGATCAGTACGCTTTCTTTTAGTACCACTTGATGAAGGAGTTGAAATTTTATTTTCAATTGTTCTTGACGGTGTACCAAATCCGGAACTAATGCTGGCTATTTTGGCCGTTAGTTCCATCGTTTCTTCTTTATTATCAAAATCATGATCCATTTTAACCTTTGCTATTTTGTCTACTTCCTCACTGGTGGTGGATTGAGGCTGTTGACGCTTAATCGGTTGAGTAAATTCCATGTCATCGTCATCTGGCAGTTGTTCATCTTCTAGAGTTTCAATAGCTAGTGTTGGTTTCATGATTGGCTCAGTGAGTTCCATAGTGGTACTTTCATCTTGCAGATCATTGGAGTCATTGATATTAGTGTATTGAGGTTGCAGAGATTGAGCAAACTCCATTTCTTCTTGCTCTTGTTGAGGGCGAACTGGTTGGGTAAATTCCATTTCTTCTTCCAGTTGGGATTGAACAGGTTGCGTGAACTTCATTTCTTCTTCCTGGTGTGGCTTGACGGGTTGCGTGAATTCCATTTCTTGTTGTTCTTGTTGTTCATTTTCTTCGACAACCTGTTTATATATTAGTGTAAATTCCATAGTTTCCCCATCTTCTTCACTAGTACTGATAGTTTCTATCTTTGATTGTCCAACTTGTGGTTCAATTGTAATTGAATTCAGTTGTTTTTGAGGGCTTTGATCTTCCGTAGACATTCTCTTGAAAGGTGCTGTCAGCTCCATGGTTGAATTATCGTCGTCATCCTCAGCGAGCTGAGAAACACGCTCAAACACCTTCTCTAAACTAAGTGATTCTGGTTCGAACGGGAGAGAAGGTGTTTCATCAATAGATATTCTGACTTTAGAAATTGGTTGCGAAAAGTCTGTTTCGTCATCTTCTTCCTCAGCCTCCTCAGGAATTTCTCTAAAACTTGAACTTTGCGATTCAGGAAAAGTGGCATTCTTCAGTGATGGTGACGCTATTTGGCGATTTTGATTAAAGGACGGAATCAGCTGTATCGAATCTCTTTTCCTTCTAGGATTGAACTTGGCACCTAGATCGAAATCGTCGTATGATCTATGAATAATATTACGGACATCAACATCACTAGCAAATGAGACTCTTCTTGATTTGGTTTTGCTTTTTGGGATGATGGCAATAGTGTGATTTTCCTCTTTTGATGGTTTCAAGATTCCTCTGGGTAAGACTAAGGTATGGCGCCTGCTTGGTTTCTTAGACTTGAATCTGAATGTTTTGGGAGGCACTGGCATAAGTTTTTCAGGCGTCCCTTCTGATGACATATTGGATGGTGTATTTAGTTTGGATGAGTATGTTATAGTTTGGAGGTCTATCTGATGAAGCTGTCTCGTACTGTTAAGAACGAAGTTAAGCCTGTTCTATGGTATTTGTTTGTTTATGTTATTGTTTTAGAATTTGTAATTTTTCTTTGGAACCGTTTCTTCAAAATGACAGACGCGTCGCCTTAAACATGGGAGAAGTATCCCTATTGTTCAACTACTCCATCATTCCACTATAGTGGAATTGGTTACCATTCTTACTTTGAAATATATGTAGTAGTTTGCTAATACGTGAGTTAGTGAGTAGATATATTGTAAACAGTGATGTTAAATATAAATCCAATAAATATAAGCGTAATAATGATGTAGCAGATAAAGAGATAGAGAGATAAACATATGTAGTTGTAGTCCGCCATCTTGCACAGAGGCAAAAATGAGAGGCCCAGACAGACGTTTAAAAGCTTTAATGAGAATCTTCTTGCTATATAACAAATGCAAAAGCCTTAAATAACTAGAATCTAGCCGCAATAAGAATCAACGACCAATGTGATAATAAGATCAAATCTGTGTTGGAAAGTGAACTCATTGTTAGTACTGTGCAGAAGTAACAGGTAATTTTCTTAGTCTTCTACTGCTATACTTTAATCAGGGATTATTTCCTCGATTCTAGTTTGTCTAAAATGGGTAGAAATTGATTTTCGTTGCTCTCATATTACCGAATTCAAAAGCTAGAAATGCAGATCTTTTTAAGATAATCATTCGGAATCCCCATAGAAATATCTTTTAAAGAACATGACAAGCAAAAAATAAATTATATACAGGAAATTCTAGATACGGTTTAGTGTGTCAGTCCATGCTCTGCATTATTCTCAGATCAATTGCATTTTTTGAATTCGAAAAGGTTTCCTAAAGGAAGTTTCCAGGAGCTGAGAAACTAAATTCTGATCCCCCACAACTGTAGGAGATTTTTGAATTTTATTAGTCAAGGTTATCGAAACTCAAAAAATATTGAATTTTCTTTTGAATTTTCTTTTGGATGGTAGCCATCTTTTTTGAACTTTTTTTTCTATGATCTACCTGTCTGATTGTCTTAAGCATATTCAGCTGTGCAGATAGTTTTAATTTTGAGTAATCCGTAAATGCATTTGCAAGAGCCGAAGGAGCTTCTCCAATTTTCAAAACAATTGGTGTATCCGGAAGCTGATTAGAAGATTAACTAGTACAATCAACTCTATGAACATGTCAAAATCAATTTTGATCTGAGCTTAATAGTCCAAAGTGTAACTGTTGGAATCAGATTGGAGAAAATAATAGCTAACCGAGAACTCGTCACGGTTGAATTTTGGAATATAGGAATAGTTCTATATGCAAGTAGCTTGATAGGGTCCATGTGATAGGGTTCATGTGATGCTAACAAGTTTTGGGACAAGTATAGCAAAGCAAAACTGTGGGGTTTGTTTGTTTCTGCCTGAAATTTGATTCTGCTGTTGGTACCCTCTTTCGCATTAAATCACGTGATCTAAGCTCAATGATTTCAGGCTGGATCAACTTGAAATTGAAATTATTCTGAATAAAAAACTATAAACGAATTGTAGTTCCCATATACACCAGTTGTTTTATTTTGTTACTTCCCGTATACAAGCTCCATCACGGCAAGATTTATTGTTGCCATACCTGACTTTGCCCAACTTGAAGTGTCTATTGAATCACTCCTAAACACGTGCGGCTTGAACAACCAAGAAAGATGGTAAGCGTTGCGGCGCCCGCCACATTGGGGCGTTTTTCTTTCTTCTTGGCTTTTTGCTTCTTCTGCGGGTTTTTGGCTTTGATTTTCGGTGATGACCAGACACATAAGTAAATTAAACGATTGGATCACTACACCAGGCAGGATACTAAATGATATCGAATAAGGAATAATTAGGGTTTAGTTCAGCGTGTTCAGAACTATGGAGAACCAACCGTTTTAGAATGCCTGACGATCAGGAATCGTTCAACTCGGCCGAACATCCAGAAAAGGGGCACTTGACCCGTTCTGGTCGGATGCTTTCCGCATACTTGTTTTGTTTCCACACGACAAACCAACTATTTAGGAAGATTTATCTCAATAGTTGCAGATTGATTAATCGCTCAGTCACTCATTTTGGTCAACTCCAATTTCCTTCTTTGAAGTTATGCTATCAGGTTTATCGAGAAATGAATTTGTGTAGATAGGGGTACTTCACTGAACAAAAACAAGTTTCTATAGGTAACAAAGAATCATATATTACCAGGGCTAAACTAGCAAACAGAAAAGTAGTTTGATATATGGTATCATTGATTAAATCCACAACGAAACTGGAAAAAAATAACTTTAAGTCCATCAACCAATATGAAAATGAAATCTCCAAGATCAAAAATCTCAAGTGATACTATGAGCACCAAAGATATTGAGTCTTCAATGGAACCAGATCCAAGATTGATTCCACAAAAGAGACTGCTTACAAAGTTTTTGTGGGACAAATCAATTCCTTCAATCCCAACACAAGAAGAAAGAGTCGCTTATCCATTCAGACATACTGGTTTCATAAGTGAATTATTCTTTTGGTGGGTGACTCCACTTTTAAAAGTTGGTTACCGAAGAACCTTAGATGCGGATGATTTATTCAAAGTTAATAAAGGTACAGACTTAGACGTTGATGTCCAAGCGATCAAATTCAATCGGATTTTTCAAAAGAGACGGGAATTCTTCGAGGCCAAATATTTTAAGAAACATAATATTGATCCAACACCTGAAAACTATCAAAGGTTTATTGTTAACAATGAAAATGGGGATTTCCGATACCCTGAGTCATTAGTGTTATGGTCTTTGTTCTACACTTTCCGTGTTGAGTATCTTACGAGCATTTTTTACAAATGTGTTGGGGACATTTCAATAGGCTTGAATCCATTACTAGTTCGTGCATTAATCAAATATGTGAGTAAGAAGGCTGCTGGATTACCACTTAGTAACGACGCAGCTGGTTATGGTTATGCCATTGGTATCAGTGCCTTGGTGATGATTTCAGGTTTTGGATTTGCCCATTTTTTCCATGATTCTGCATTCACTGGTTGTGAAGTTAAAGGAGTATTAACTAAAATATTGTTGGATGAATCTTTCAAATTAGATAGAAAATCAAGAATAGATTATCCTCCTTCAGCAATTACTTCATTAATGGGTACAGATTTGTCAAAGATTGATTTAGCTACAAGTTTCTTTCCAGCTCTACTAACATTACCTATTGGGATTGCGATCACTATTGCATTATTGGCTGTTAATCTAGGTGGTGCAGTTCAAGCTGGTGTTGCCTTCTTTTTGGTTTTAACTGTTGTCATTGTGTATGTGACTAAACCATTAATGCGCTTGAGAAAAGGAGCCAATATTTTCACAGACTCAAGAGTTAAATACGTCAAAGAATTACTCAATAGTATGAAAATTATCAAATATTATTCATGGGAACCACCATATTTAGCATTGATTTCCAAGATTAGAAACCAAGAAATGAGCGTTATGTTAAAGATCCAATTTTTGAGAAACTGTGTTGCGGCATTAGCTACAGCCTTACCAAGTTTATCGTCAATGGTTGGCTTTTTAGCGATGTATGGTAAAGATAAAAGTTTCCTAAATTCCCCAGCTAATGTTTTCTCTTCATTGGCGTTATTTAATATCTTATCCTCTCATGTTGCCTTATTACCATTGGCTTTAAGCTCGTCTACTGATGCATATATTGCATGTAAGAGAGTTCAGGAATATCTATTAGCACCTAAAGAACAACCTGATCCAGAGTACCATAAACTACCATTTGACGAGAATTCCAGTGCGATTGAAGTTATCAACGGTGAATTTGAGTGGGACCAAGTTATTGAAAACGAGGAAGATTTACAACGTGGTCAAGATGCAAGATATGAATCCAATGAAAGCAAAGAAAATGAAAGGGAGGATCTATCTGAAGATGATGACAGTTTAACTACTCAATCTTTATCAAATTTCACTGGATTACGTTCCATTAACTTGAATGTCAAACACGGTGAATTCATAGTTATTACAGGTTCAATTGGTTCTGGTAAATCATCTCTACTATCTGCCTTGAGTGGCACCATGCCAAGACTATCCGGTTTGGTCAACATATCTGGAAACTTATTGCTCTGCTCCAATCCTTGGATCCAGAACACAACTGTGAGAGAAAACATTATTTTTGGAAAAACATCGAACGATGAATTATACAAAGTTGTTGTTAAATGTTGTGCGCTAGAAAGTGACTTTGAAATCTTACCAGCTGGTGATCAGACTGAGATTGGTGAAAGAGGTGTCAATTTGTCAGGTGGACAGAAAGCACGTATTAACTTAGCCAGAGCGGTTTATTCAACGTTATCATCCTCATTGAACAACATTATTCTATTGGATGATGTTTTGAGTGCAGTTGATGCAAAAGTTGGTAAACAAATAATGGATCAATGTATTATGGGGCTGTTGAACGAAAAGACCAGGATTTTGGCAACACATCAACTTTCATTGATCGGGACAGCAGATAGGATTATATTTTTGAACGGAGATGGTACCATTGATATCGGTACACAGGAGGAGTTGATTTCAAGGAATAAGTTATTTGCTAATTTAATGGAGTTTCAACAAGAAGGCGAAAAAACCGAGCAAGAAGAAGGAAAAATAAATAGTGAATTATCCCAGGAGAAGAACGTTGCTGATGACGACGAGAATGACCCTGAGTTGATATTAATTAAGAAGGAAACTACAAAGAGAGAATATGAAAAGGACCGTGGTAAGCTAATTCAAGTTGAAATCCGTCAAACCAATGCTATTCCAACCAAAATGATATTAGCATATTTAAAGTCGGGTTGTGGCTCATTTGGATTCCCATTAATGATGCTTCTTTTCCTGTGTTCTTTAGTATTCACCGCTTTTACTATGTTGTTTCAAAATGTCTGGTTATCATTTTGGACAACCAACAAATTTCCAAATAGATCCGATGGGTTTTATATTGGTATTTACGTCATGATCACACTTGTTTTCTCCTTTTGTGCCACTTGGCAGTTTTGCTCAATTGCCTATATTTCGACCAATTCATCAACGAATTTGAATTTACAAGCGTTGGGTAAGATCTTGCATGCTCCAATGTCATATTTTGATACTACACCAATGGGTAGAATTTTGAACAGATTCACTAAAGATACTGATGTTTTAGATAACGAAATTCAAGAGCAGGCACGTACCATGTTCTTAGGTTTTAGTTCAATGATTGGTATTTATATCATGTCTATCATATACATGCCATATTTTGCTATTTGTGTTCCATTTATCGTAGCTTATTCAGTGTGCGTGTTTTCGTTCTACCAAGCATCATCAAGAGAGGTTAAAAGAATCGAAGCTATCCAAAGATCAATAGTTTATTCTAATTTCGAAGAAGTTTTGCAAGGTTTAGAAACGATCAAGTTATATTCAAACGATCAACTATTCATTGACAGAAACACCAACTTTATAAATAGAATGAACGAACCGTATTTCTTAGCAGATTCTTTACAACGTTGGATGGCGGTTTCTTTGCATCTCTGTGCGGCAGCCATCAACCTAATCATTTCACTTTTATGTGTTGCACAAGTTTTCGACATTAGCGCCTCGTCAGCAGGTTTGATAATCTCATATTTAGTTCAGATCGCAATGCAATTGACAACGTCGGCAAGATCAATGGGACAACTAGAACAACACATTTCATCCGTTGAACGTATCTGTGAATATGCGTTGGACTTACCACAAGAAGCAGCATACGACACCCTCATATCACCACCGGACAGCTGGCCTAGCCAAGGTGGCATCAGTTTCCAAAACGTCTCAATGAAGTATAGACCTAATTTACCGTACGTGTTGACAAACCTCTGCATCGAGGTTAAGCCTATGGAAAAGATTGGGATTTGCGGTAGGACCGGTGCAGGCAAGTCCACAATCATGACAGCGTTATACAGACTATGTGAATTTGAAGGTGTTATTGAGATTGACGGTGTTGATATTTCGGGATTAGGGTTACATGATTTGAGAACGAAATTATCCATCATCCCGCAAGATCCTGTCTTGTTCAGAGGAACAATCAGATTAAACTTGGATCCATTTGGTCAATTGTCAGATG
This sequence comes from Ogataea degrootiae, assembly GCA_019232045.1. NCBI lineage: Eukaryota > Fungi > Ascomycota > Pichiomycetes > Pichiales > Pichiaceae > Ogataea > Ogataea degrootiae. Next base: position 36,580 of record JAHDIT010000098.1, read on the forward strand.
AAGCACTGTACGATGCATTAGTGAGGTCAGGATGCATAACAAGAGAAGAACTACCTACAGTCTTGAAACAAACGAAAGGTTCAGTCAAGGAGGATGGTTCTGTGACAACGTTGCATAAATTCCATTTAGATAACATCGTGGATGACAACGGTAACAATTTCTCACTGGGTCAACGACAAATTCTTTCGTTAGCCAGAGCCATTGTGAAAAATTCTAAGATTTTGATATTGGATGAAGCAACTTCGTCAGTTGATTACGAAACAGATGCTAAGATCCAACAAACAATCGTTCAGGAATTTAGTGGGTGTACGATTTTGTGTATAGCACATAGATTGAAGACCATAATTAATTACGATCGGATATTGGTGTTGGATAAAGGGTGTGTTGAAGAATTTGCTACTCCTTGGGAGTTGTTTAATAACGACAAGGGGATTTTCAGATCGATGTGTGATAAATCCGGCATTGTTGCAGATGATTTCGAAAAACGGTTGTAAATTATAGCATAATTTAGATAGGTTGTCGTTATTAAAGTATAGAAAAAAACAGATGCATTTCATTACAATATATAATAGATATATAGGACAAAAAAGATAGAATTTTAAATCATTAGATAATTTTTCGCCCGTTCGTAAACGTAGAACGAACATGCAAACATCGGCACTATCTTAATGAACCCAATACCTAACCCAACGTAGAACCCTTTCAAACCTCTCTCTGCATAAATAATAGCAGCAGTGTAAGCAATAGAGAAAAATTGTCCACCGGAATTAACAACACCACCAACTTGCATCCGTCTTCTAACAACCTCAAACGGATACGCTGCAGCCTGTGCCAACATTCCAGCACCTCCACCTGCCAGTAATTGAGCCCAAGTTTTCAATGGCTTTCTTGTATCAAACGATGATTCACTTTTAGTTTTCGAATGTGGCATTGGCCTTTTAGCAGTATCTAAAATGGTGTATTTTGCCAACCGCTCAGATCTGAATAAATCATGAATCAGATCGTGCGAGTAGAAGGAGACACCTGCATATGGAACCATCCCCAATATAGTTGGTATAAAACCTCTATAAAAATTGGTCAACGATTGAACAACGTGAATGTTTGTATTAAACGTCGAATATATTAATCTGGTTAGCAACGGCTCATTTTTCAAAACACCACCAGTATTAAAGGTATACCGAGGTTGCTCATTATAAATTGTGTGTAAAATATGCATCAGCTTACCTCTACCGTAATTAATCTGTTTACTAGAGGTTTCAAACGCCAATCTAACACGAATTAAATCCAAGGGATACGTGAAAGCAACAGACAGCACACCAGCCAAAGAACCTGCTAATAAACGTCTACCAGTAGTCTCGTATTCATCTCTAGGTATCAAAACCGTTCTAATCTGTTCGTAGCAAACAAATTTAATAGCAGCATATGGGAAGATCCTCAACAACGTTGCTGAATGACCTTGGTATAAACCACGAATACCAGCATTCGAATATATCAATTGAATAGTCTTGAACATTCCTTTGAAAGACCCTGCTAAGTGTGAGTAATGAGGATTATTGGTCTGAAAAAGAATTTTCACTCTGTCTAGTGGTGCAATTAAAGTTTTAGCTGATATACCAGCAGCCCCACCTGCTAAACCACTTCGAAGAACGTACTCAAGGGATTGTTTGTTGATTTTCTTCGGTGGGGATGTTATAGCATTTGTGGTTGTATTGATTGTTGTTATTGTTGATTGGGGTTGGGTAGACGGCGTTGGATCTGGCTTTGCGGAGGACAGCAATTGATGATCATTGCTTGCCATCATCTGTAGTGATGTATTTGTGTTTGTTGCCTGTATTTGTGAATCAGACATCGTTATATGATATTATTGGATGTATGTGGAGATGTGTATAATGCAGTGAGAATAGAATAGAAACGGAGGACAGTAATAGTAAGCAAGTAAACAAAAAGATAACTTGGGGAAGAAAGAGAGAAAGAGTGTATGGTATGTACGTCTGGATTAATACTCTGGAAAGCCCCTTTTGTGGGTATAGTATATAATTAATTAAATAATTGTTTTGCTGTTGATATGGTATCTATTTGCATATACTTCAAGAAAAGAACAGGGGGTGAACAAGAGCAGTTGCAATGATAAGGAAGGAAACCCAGGCAGGAATAATAAAAGTGTGTGAAGAAACATCAAATGGTCATTTAGTCTCTTTGTAATACATATAATAAAATCGCTTTGTTTACGCTGAAAATTTTCGCACGCTGCTTTTGTTTTTTTTCTTTTCTCTGCCCCGTGTGGAACTCCCACTGGTCCTTTTATTGGGGTGTTTGACCTCCGATGGAGATATAACGGTGGATTGGTATACGGACTGTATGCATATATAGTACTTAGTAAGTACAACACTATACTTACTATATAATAGACTGTATTGGATACTCGTCCATTACGCCGTATAAACAGACCCACACTCATCATAAAGCACTCTTGTGCTCTTAAACAAGACCAATCCGTTCACCCATGGATAGCCCCTCTCTCTACCCCGCGATCCGCCGTCTTCCTCTCTGGTGCGTCGCCGTCGTTATAATCACACGTCGATTCTACTTGACACTCAATGATTGGGCCATTTCTCCAATCAGTCAGCCTTAATCAAAGGTATACCTATACTCAGTCAGTTAGTTATATATATATACCTACTTACTTAGTTATATACATAGTTACTTCTCGCGCGGCTGAAATGGTTATGCACTTCAATCTCCTCGGCTTAAAGCCACTCGCTCACTCACTAACTCACTTTTCTTCCACAGACTCACCAATCATATCGCTTGGATTGCCAGCAAGACTGGATCAAATCAATCCATTCAAAAACTCCTCTAATTCAAGAACTTCACTTCCCTTTTCACTTAAATCAAAAGACCAGATAAACAACTTGACCAATTTCTTCAATTTGGTGTTTTCAATTTCATTGAATTTACAATCCAAATTCTCATCTTCGAATACTAAACCGCCATCGTTAGCACCAGAACCAGTACCAATCAGTTCATCGTTCTTGTCATCAGAAGAACCAGAATCCCCACTATTAGTGGTATTAATAACTATTTCAACCCTTGATGATCCAATCGGCACCTTGATGTTCTCTATAGGTTCAGTCACTGGTTGCAAATAACAATTCTCATCTTCATTCAACCCAGTTAAATCTGTATTGTTAACATTCATTAAAATCGACTTGTTGACTAGATTTGCTATCTTGTTACGTAGCTTCAAATTCAACAGGTTCCTCAATTTGATTGGAATCAAACTGTCACAATTATCAGATACATCACCGTTTGTCTCTTTCAACTGATTACCAAAACAAAGTAACGCCATAGTCAACTCCAATTCTTTGATGAATCTTGCATTTTGTAGTATTTTAACAGTTGATAGTTTTTCACCAATGAATTTCAAAACTCCATTCAAAAATTCTTTTTCACCTTCACTCCCCAATCCATGATCACTCTTGAAATGATTTCTAATTATTTCAATTAAATTCAAATGCAACAATTTAAAGTAGATGAACTGATTTTTTTCAAACAATGTAGGGAATTCACCGTTAATCAACTCAATGACCGACTCTATCTCACCTCTTAAAATTTGTAATTTAATCCTGTTACGAATCTTTATCGTTGATAAGCCAACCGTCAATCTCTTGTACTTGTCTAATTCCAACATCATCATTATACCATCTTCCTCATCTTCATCATCCTCATCTTGAGCTTTGAGACTAGAACCACCTTTTAATAAATCACGATAACAATTCTGTATATTTGCTTCAATTGCATCAACACCGAAAAATTCATCAACATCCAACAATCCTTTAGTGTCATCAACATCAACCATTTCCAAATCAATCTCATCACCAAAAAACTGCTTATCTTCATCAGTGTCATTCACTTTCTCGTTCTCTAATTGCTCAACAACAAACTCAAACCCTAACTCTCTAGCAAAATCCAAAGAGGCATTGTAATAACCCTCATAAACCAAATAATTTAAGATCAATAAATTCATCTCATTCTGTAATTCATAATACGCAATCGATTTTTCATTTACTTCGCTCAATTCGTCATCTTCCTTATCGCCATCCACGTCACCACCACCACCACCAACAACAAAGTTTAAATTCGCTATTGGTTTCTGCAACATCGGATTCAACCCAACACTGTTACTAATCCAAGGATGACGTGGCCTTATCGTTCTTCTTCTCTGTCCCAAGATTATCGTACGGTGTTGCTGTTGCTGGCCACCTGATGACGAGGACGACGGTGATGGGTCTGACGTTGATGGCGTTGAGTTGTCAGTTAGGATAGCTTCTTCGTTATTTGAGAATGGGTATGTGGACCTAGATAGTCTGGAAATGTATTCTAATGCTTGTTCCCTGTTCATACTTATGGTATCTTATCTGTAAATATCCAGCTGAAGGGGGTCTCTTGCTGTTAATTCGTATAGACATCTATGAAACAGGTATTTTGAAACAAAAGATACGAACGAAGGTAGATAATTTATTAATCGTCTTATAGTTTACGCTGTGGAGAAAGACTGACTCTCTACGTAAAAATTAGATCTGTTGCGTCTTATCGGGATTTAACGGTCACGTGATGCACTGCTTGGTTAGTTGTACCTGGCTCTACTATTATACAGAACATACCTACGATATGATAACTACCCTACCCTCTTTGTTTATGAACTTTATTGATTTTCAGTTTGGAGGCCTTGCCATCGTCTTTCCAGCTACCTTCAAACATATGTCTAACAAATGCCAATTTATGATCAATCTCACCAGCACCCATTTGTCCAACACCAGGGCTGAAACTAGTTATTGGTAAAATCATAATATCGTCAACGATCAATGAATCTTTCAAGCCACTCATCGTCTTCCAATTAATAACCTGCTCATCACTAAACATCGGCTCATTGTCACTATTAACTTCCACTTTAGACAACTTATATTTCTCATTGTCAAACCAATACTTAGATCCAACACCAACACCATCACCCAACTCACCGTTAGTCATCACATTATTCAAATAGTCAAACAAGGTATCAGTGAATATTCCAGGACCAGTCCATTGCATAACATCACCACCTTGGTCCTTCCCTTCAACTCTATTTAAAACACCCATCTTTTTCTTCCGTAGAGTTTGATCAACGATACGAATGATCAATTCACGTAAGAACGGATGACCCTTTTTACCCTGTATCGTCCATTGGCAAAACTGAATACGACGTGCGTACCAATCGTGCCAATCTGGCCTGTCTGGATCAGCCTCAATCCCAATCGTTAATCCAATTGGTGTCATCAACGTATTACTGTCTATAGTTGGTAATCTATCTTGTTCTCCACCAGTATTTTTCTTGTTTCTGTTTAATAGGTAATGAGGAATGATTTTATCTTGATCGAAATTTGCCCATTTCTGTATCGGTTTCAAACACATTGTATCAATATCAGAATACGTCCCGCCTCTGGCATACACAACCAAATACCTGAAAAAATCAGCTTTTAAAATATTCTTCGGCAACAATCTATAAGCCTCAACGACGTCTGGAACGTTCCCGTATAAATCCTCAATAAAAGTTTCAATTATCGAATCAGGGATGATGAAATGTGCGAATTGTGGGTTTTTATCCGTCCATGTTTGCTGGAAATTTTTAAAATTTGGTGGGAATGACGGATCTTGTAAGTCTGTTTTCCACGTTTGCCAAATTTGGTTAGGAATTGGTTTTAATGGCTCGTAAGGGAAATGAAACGTCAATTTCTCTCGTAAGGTTGACAAACCAATCGGTAAGTTATTTTGCCTAACATGCACGTCGTTGTTAAACAACTTCAAATTCGTTGATATTTCTGAATTTTTTTTCCTTTCAATTGTTTTTAAATTCTTCGAATGAACGTTGAAAAATGTCTTATTAATGATCGTCAATATCAGAAAAAATGTTATTGCTGTTATTGTCAGTTGGTTTTTCTTTGTTTTTATAAGGGTCTTAAGTTTTTTCAATGATGGGTATGATTTGCTATCATCGTATAGATTTGCGTAGTTATTCATGTTTTTACTCTAAATTGATCTGGGATTTCCTGTCCCAATAGGTGGAAGTTAGCAATTATTATTAAAGATGAGCAATTGAGTATAATCTTGTAGTGTTTAACTCCAAGATATGGATACGGCTTCACATGACAATGATTTCTAAATCAAATGCTAAGTGCCAATTTCGATTATTTTGCAACGCGTCCTTTTGGTTTTTCTGGAGTATTTTATTTTGGATTTTATCTTTTTTCTTCAATTACTTTACAACAACAATTAGAGTTCAAATTAAACTAAATAATAATACACTATGACTAAGAAATGTCAAATATTCTTCCAAGTACCTTCTAATTCATCGTACCGTCTTTTAGGAATTCTTTCAGATCTTTCTAAACCAGTAGAACCGCCAGAGACACCAACAGATCCCCCACCACCAGCTCCACCACCAACAACGGTGGTTCCCCTCGTTGTTTCTCTTTTCTGTCTTCTCAAATTTCTTTCCCTTTCAATTTCTCTCTTTTCAATCTCCCAGGCAGTTAAAGTTTCCACTTTAGGCCCGAAGTCAGAACCAAACTTCTTATCATCATACCGTAACCCTTGTAACTCAACAGAACCAACAGTGGAATGACCTTCAGTATTACCGTTAACAATAGCACCATTCAACCCAGTGTTCGAAATGGTTGTATTACTGTTTGTTGGTTTTGGTTGATAAACTTTATTCAACGTTGGTAAATATTCGTTTGAATATAAAATATGCTGAGGAGACTCCAACAATTCTTTACGTTGTTTGTATATGGCATCATGTAGAGACAATGCAATTGCATTTAAAAACTCTCTTTGTAGTCCCATCTCAGTAACAACAGTGGTAGCAAATTGTTCAGGTGTTATTTTAGAGTTAAACAAATCCCATTCAATTTTGTCCTCGTACAATTGATTATCCAAATTGATCGAAATATCGAAAACTGCATGCCAGTTGGACTCGTTATTTAATGATGGGATAGGAATACTTAATAGTTGTTTGTATGAGTCTATTTGTTCTTTTAATTGATTAGCAATATTTGTTTCTGCAGATTTAGGTAATTCTAAATCCAGGCACAATTGATTGGCAAATTGATCAGGAGTAATTAACGATTCGTTTAAATTCCACATGAACAAATCGTTCAATTTATTTCCATTTGTTTCTAGTTGAATCTTGACTGGTATTAATTGCTGTGGTGCTAAACAGTTGTTAATTGATTCAAATTCATTGAAAACAAATCTTGATTTATCCCGTGGAGCTTCTTTACCTTGGAAATTTGACAAGTTGACACCATTGGGGTTTGGTCTTGCAGTATTAGCGGCATAGATAGATTCAGATTCACGTGCAAAATCGTCGTCACGGTATTCATCATCGTTGTCATTCTCTTCGAAGTCAAAATCGAAATCATAGTCTTCAGCATAGTTGATTCTTGTCGAGGTTGTTCTTTTGGCACCTCTTGGGGGTAGTGAAGCGATAAACAGTGGGTTTGGGTTGTTTCTAACTCTGTTTAAAAGAGAGGTTGAAAGACCCTGAGGGAGCATAGGCTTTTCAGACATTGTAGAAGGAGGTGGGGCCATGTCTGAGTATTCTAGTTATGTTTTGAAGGGAAGTGTGTAAGGATGGTGTACAAGCCAGAAGAGCCAGGTCTACTTGAAAGATAAACCGAATTTGAACCTACGGGTGGTTGTTTGTGCCTTCTCTCAAAACCCACCCCAAAGGTCACCCGGCCCTCACCACAACAGCAAAGAACAAAAGAACGCAACAGCATACAACATCTACAACAATATTAGTGTTGCACGACTGCTGTTCTCCGGGTAACAGACAGATGGGAAAATAAAGACCCTGCTGACATAACCACAGACAAATCCAATCAAATTTTTCTTCAACGTTTTCCATTTCTTTGCAAGAATCGACATTTTGTATGTTAATTAACACTTTTGCTTTATTTCTCATCTACTTATACTCTACATCTATACGTTCTTGATTCATTCAATCCTATTTTAATATAACTAATAATAACATAATGTCTTTCTCAGATTTCTCAAAGGTTGAAACTTTAACCAAGTTAAACGAATTCTTAGCTTCAAAGTCCTACGTTGAAGGGTATGTTCCAATCAATTTCCTTATTGACTCCCAAATGATTCATTAAATCACCTTTATAACTAATCTGATTCAATTGTCTAATTAATCTGTTTTTTTTTGGCATTTTCTTTATTCTCTTTTTACTGATCAGGTTTCCATTCCTTTGATACCCTGCGTTAACCCCCTCCCAACGGGTCTTTACTCCGAATAAAAGAAAGATTGATCTTTATGTTAGGGTCACAAACTTGATTTCCCTATGGAACTTTCAACTTCTAGCTCCACTTTCACTCTCAATTAACATCCCCCACAAATGCAATTATCCAATATTTCATTGACTACACTTCAAATTTATTTTTAGACAAAATAAGTTATACGCTTATATGCTTTTAAATGATGATCGTATTCTTTGGTCCATGTTTATGAGGTGGCCTCAAGACCCACCGCATGAGTGACAAACAAAGAGGGCCTTTTTAATTAAAGGTACCGCCTTCTGATATTTAAATGATTTTCAATCTTCCAGTTTTTTCAATCGTTTAATTGCTCCTTTAATTCATTAATCTTTTAAACAATTGATTGAAGAATAAGATTGGTGAATCAATCAAAGATCCATTCGATGCATCCTTGCATCTATCCTTCTTGTATCAGATTAGGTATAACAAATAATGATTCAAAATGGTCGTAATAACTACTACATTTTCTAATCGATAATACTAACATTCATTCTCTTCTTTTCATCCTACTATAGTACCTCTGCTACCCAAGCTGATGTTACCACTTACAAGGCCTTCCAAGCCGCTTACCCTGAATTCTCAAGATGGTTCAACCACATTGCTTCATTCACCGAAGAATTCGAATCTTTACCAGCTTCCCAAGCTGCTCCTGCTGCTGCTGCTGAAGAAGATGACGATGATGAAGTTGATTTATTCGGTTCCGATGACGATGAAGTTGACGAAGAAGCTGAAAAGCTAAAGCAAGAAAGATTAGCCGAATACGCTGCCAAGAAGGCTGCCAAGGGTCCAAAGCCAGCTTCTAAATCCCTTGTTACTTTAGAAGTTAAGCCATGGGATGATGAAACCGATTTAGAAGCTATGTTAGCTTCTGTCAAGGGTATTGAACAGGACGGTTTACTCTGGGGTGGTCACCAATGGATCCCAGTTGGTTTCGGTATCAAGAAGTTACAAATCAACTGTGTTGTTGAAGATGAAAAGGTTTCCATCTCTGATTTACAAGAAGAAATTGAAGGTTTCGAAGATTACGTTCAATCCACTGATGTTGCTGCTATGTCAAAATTATAAGTTTATATTCACACTGCCGTCTCATTTTTTTGAATAAGATCATTTATATAAACTCTTTTTATACTTAATTGACAACTTTTAGTATATTATCTAAACAAGAAAACACAAAAAAGACATTGTAACTGGCTGTAGTACAACCATAAATATTAACATATATATGAGCTACTTACAACAACATTCAGCAGGGTAAATAATCAATACCTGCACCTAACCATTCTTTACCACTTAACAACTCTTCCACAGTCTTACCTTGTTCCCACACGTCATTACTCAACCGCATCATAGTCATAACCGTCCCCATCTTAACAGTGTCGTACAAAACACTCATAAACTCCATCATGATAGCCCGACTATCAGGACTTTTACAATATATAGCAACATTGAAAACTGGCCACACCATCTGTGTCACAATTGGAGATTTCGAATCCAACGTTTTATAAACGCTAATGAACTCCAATGTTCGACACTCTATTTGATCGTCGTAGTCTGCTTCATTGGGAAACAAAGAAAGTAGTCGAATATAAGTTGACAACGACCAACACTGTGCAGCTTTCAACCGTTCATCATACGGGAACGAATTCGGTAGTATCAATGGAACGTAGTCCCTATAATTAAACAACCGTGATTTCAAGTTATCGAAAATCAGTCCCTTTTCCATCGATTTAATGGCATTATTCTTGTTATTATCATTATTATTATTTTTATTATTATCGTCATTTGCCATTTTCTCGTTGTAGATCTTGTTACGTAAGTGGCATAGTTCATGCAACAAACTGAATATCTCACCAGGACACCCATTCATCTTCGCTGTTGATATTAAATCGTTTTTCGTCCCATACCACTCGGTACGACAGAACGGAACCCTATAGTCAGGTGACACAACAGCCGAAATCGTATCAAACCACGAAAGAACGCAAATAAGAGTCTGCGATTGATCAATTCTATTCAAAACGGTTTTGAACGTTTGATCTTCAGCAATAGATGCAAACAACTTCAAGAAAATCCGTGACAATGCAGATCGACCAGATTCTAAAACTGCAAATAACAAGTGAACGTACAACAATAGTAAAATAACGAAAAAGTTCGTTTGTCGTCTTTTAGCGGATTGATTCTTCAAATTTGTCACAATCTTCTCAACGTTCAACGAAGAGGATGATGCACTGTCTTCATCCAGTGCATCGTCTTCTTCATCATCTGATTCCTCATCGTCATCGTCGTCATCAACCGATTCATCATCATCTGATTCGTCACCACCGACTAATCCAGTATGGGATTTACCAACAGCACTAGCTTTATCAATTTTTCCCTTTTTAACTATCCCAGCACCACTTCTTCGGCTTTTTCTTTTCTTCCCATCTTTTCTTCTCACATATTTTATCAAATACTCCATAGTATTATTAATATGCAATATCCCTTTTTTATAGAATTCATTTTCACCGTTATTAACGTACAAATGAATGGAACTTAAACTTAAAAAACAAGATTTTGCCAATTCAAAAGATCCAAACTTAATCATCAATTCGGGCCATGGGGAAGATGGATGCGCATCTAATAACGGTATCAACTTATCGAAGAAATGCTTTAGAATATAATTATCTTCTGAATGGCTTAGATTCGTTGATGGATTTAAAGGTGTTAGTGGGTATAAATTGGTCTTGTCTGCAAATGCAGTATGTGGTGGAAATGACGTTTGCTCATCTTGTTCTTGCTGTTCTTGTTTGACAACTGGTCGTGCTCGGGGTGGGAATGGTGATTCTTTAGGGAATTGAAATTGTCCATCTTGTTGACGCTGTTGTTGTTGACTACTGTTATATGATGGGACTTGTGGGTCAATGAGATCAAGTAGTTGGATTTGTGGAGATTGTAAATTGCTTGGGGTGTACGGAGTATGTTGTAATTGTTGATACTGTTGATTATTATTATTTGTATTGGCATTGCCCGTGTTCATGTATTGATCTGCTGTATTTAACAAGTAATCTAGTCCATCATACAATGCATTTTCAAATTGAAATGGATCCGTTATATCAATATCGGAATGGTTTTTCGGCGTCAGTCCTGTCGATGTTGCTGTTGTTGATGGTGACACAGTTGCGCTTAAGTTACTGTTGTTGCTGTTGTTCGTGTCGGTATTTTTAACTCCACTTTCGGGAACGTTATTACTTTGTTCGGATTGTTGTGGAGTCCTATTAACAAACGTCTTCTCAGCAGTACTCGTACTAGTTGATGATATTCTACTATTCATTGGTGCACTATTCATACCCGAAACTTCTGTAGTTGACGAACTGACTGAAGCAATTGTAGTAGCTGGAGTTGCCTGTTCCATAACTAAATTATGAACGCCTTTGATATCAGTTCTAGCTAAAGTTTCCTTCATTCTAGGCCTACCTCTAAACCCATATTTTTTCTCACCTTTTGAATTCATAGAATCTTTACTGGCATCGTTTCTACTGTCATCAACATCAAACACTAATCGGATTCCATATCCGGCACATTGACGACCTGATGATGTACAGTTGTTGCACTCTGGTTTTGTCTCATCACATTTTCTTCTTCTTTGCTTGCAGGTAAAGCATCCATTTCTTGATCTTGTTATTTTACCCATGATATGATTTATTATATAATTATATATTAGTGTTAACCTGTTTTTTTCCTACTTTTCAGATTTCTTTTAAGCCAATGACGACAATAGGACTCCGTTGACTAAGGAATGCTCTATCAACAAACACTAAAGACACTAAGCATTTGAACAAAGGCATTTGGTCCTTTTTTCGGTAACTGTAATTTTCTTCTGCTCTTCCTTGAGTTTAACCGGTTTTCCCTCTTCCAATCAATCACACATCAATCACACAATGGATAACAATCAATCAGATCTGATTCGGGCAGATTGGTCTTGGGCTTGGTCTTTGGCCAATCTTGTCCATTGTCTCCAGCTCGTATCAAACTGCCTATTTGGGAAGGGAAATCCGGTTGTATTATCAAGGCTGTGAAAAGTATAACATTCTTCAAACTATCACGTGACACATAATCACGCTCTGAACCTTATTTGCGTCTTTGCAAAACAGCTGGGAGGAGAGGAAAGGAGAGGTGAGTAAAGGCGTACGAACTACATCTTCAGCAGAATCGAAACAAACGCTTACAGCAAAACACTACAGATTCCACGTCATACAAGTGTAATCTCTCATCAAAAAACTAGATTCACCAGTCCCGTATCACACTATGAACTCAGAAGATATGTGCCGGAAACCGCTTTTCTCAAGATCCTTAACCTTTTGTTCTAAAAAGAAAACAAAAAGCAAAACCAAAAGACAGAAAGTTAACATTCTCCCTTTTTTGGAGAATTTCACACTTTGTTCGATGTTCCAGGATAATTTTAGTCAATAACGCAACCTAATCAGCGTGGAACACCAGCTACAAGTATATAAGTATACGCCTAGTCATTATAATTTCTATAATGTATATAGGGTTCCATATTGACCACTCAAATAGAGAGCCAGGTTTTTTGTTTTGTTCACCAAAACCTGTCCTTTTGATTGTCATCAATCCATTGGTCGTACCCCGTCTAAACTGCAAATGGATTGTAACGCAGAACACACTAGTAATAACAGTAGCAGAAGCACCAAATTTAAAAGAAAATGGCCAGGTGAGATACTTACTTGATGCTACGCTTCCGTGTCGGTTGCATAGTTCAGGTGTGAGTGTAGGCATTTAAAGCACTTCTAATGAAAAGAAATGCAGAAGCTAAGTTAAGAATAAATGTAAATAAGAGTAAGGCAAAGGAAACGCTGAGGAAATAAATGATGGAAGGAGCTGAAAGCTGTACAAAAATCCCTATACTTCGCTGACGCGTCGGTCGTCTTAATGTCGATCTTCTTGCCAAAGGCTGTGCTGTTTGTCCACCTGCCGTTTGAATGGCAGGCGTGATTGAGCAAATTAGAGAAGCTTTTTGATAGGAGTGGAATACACACCATAAGTATTGATCCATATAAATACCACATAGTCTCTTAAGAAGAGGCTATATACAGGCAATAAGATGCAATAAAAAGCATGAAATGTAATAAGAAACCATTTAAAGGCTGAGTATTGGCAGTAAATAACATACCTACTTTTTAGTTGCCGATTAGGAAATTCGTTCTGTTTTCTGCGTTCCCAAAAAACAGGGAGATAGGGTAGAGGGGCAGTAAAACTGTTGCAGTTATGAATTTATTTACTTGATGAATTGTTTAGCTTATATTAGATTGAGATTTACCGTATTGTATGGAATAAAAATGAAAACCATAGTTTTTTTGAAAAGTTTCACAAAACTATTAAATATAGTTTCTTTTTACGATTTCATTCAAAATTTAAGAAGGTAAAGACTATTGAACATTTGAGAGCTCTCATATATCAATTTTAACCAATATATATATATATATATATGAATGATGTATTTAACAGTTGACTTGAGTCAACATTCTTTTATAAACAATACTATCTTGACCACTTTTCTTATTAACAACAACCTCACTCCAAACAATTTCCGCTGTTAACTGAGCACCATAAACACAACCGGAATCCAAGCCAGTGCTAAATTCTTTAAATGTTAATCCTCGACCAGCATCATGACCATAGTAAACTTTAGTACCTAGGGTTAATTCATCCCCAGTAAGATTTTTCATTGAATCAGCAACTAGCTTTCTTTGATGTAACATCCAATGCTTAGTCCATGGTTCAGCCTTAACACCACCAAGTTTAGCATGTCTATCGTCGGTGGGTGTCTTCCAATCTGGTGGTAGCAGAGATCTAACCGATGTAATATCATCAACTTCTTGGTCCTCCAAGTTCTCAAGGTGCCATAATAAACCACCATGCACTGCAACACCATCTGCCGGGAATTGGAAATGTCTAGTTTGCTTTTTATTAGTGAAATGTGGAACCGGTCCTAGTTCTTGAATGATTGGACACGTTGATAAATAACCAATGTGATCAGGTGTCAATCTTTTAGCAATTCTCATCAAATCGTCCAAATCGTAACTTTCACTAGTATGGAAACTGTTCTTGTTACTGTTAATTAAGACAGTTTCATTTCTATCAATTAGGGATAATGGAGGCAATGCATGGAATTGGGCGTATCTTTTCAAGATTTCTAATTCATGATTACCAAGGATACAACCAATATCATTTTCGATAGCCCAGTCTAAGACACCAATGGAGTTTTTACCCTTGGCTAGAAAATCCCCCAGCATTATGATATGATCGTGTTTACCGCCATCGTAATTGATATTTTTCAGTAGGTTTAGCAGTTCGTTTAAAGAACCGTGAATGTCACCGATCATGATCATTCTTTTCACTGGTTTGGTGTTTAATGGGTTTTTATTGAATTTCTTGAAATGTTTTTTGAATAATGGAGAATTCTTACCGAGCATCTCCCAATCTTTGAAGTTCGGAACCGGTTTAAAAGGAGAATCATCATCAATCGGTGTTTTATTAATTTGGACAGAGTCATCATCAAATTCGTAGTCAGAATGTTGATCAAAAATTTCTTCTAATGTTTCAATAGCCTCAAATAGGTTCTTCCTTCTTTTACTTTTTTTTGGAGGTGGAGAAATTGGATGTAAGTAAATATCTGGGGTATTTATTTTAACTAAGTCTGGTAAAGTGGCAGCAGGTGGTGCCAAACTAGGCAAAAAGACCAATAGAAAATAACATAACGGTATCGCAACTATTGCTGATGCTGCATAAATGACATATTTCACTATTTTTCTCTTTTTGGTGGTTGTTTCGGAATAGATTGAATAATCATCGTCATCGTAGTACTCTGCAAAATCGGTCTGTTGCGGGTTTGGAACCAACGGCGTTGTTTCAGAAGACATTTCCAATAATTCTGTACTGTCTATTTAGTAGAGATCAATGAAGGGTAGTTGTGTTCTACAGAATAGAAGGCTGAAATATTCAAGTGTAAAAGTGATTGACATTGGTACGAGTAGATTTACCCTTGTGGTTAAATTAATTTATTCACTTTCATTTAATTTTTTTATGCAGCCGACTGCCGCTTTTTGGGTTTCCAGATCCAAATACAGCCATTTATCATTCAGCAGGTAAACTATCACGAACGGCTACCTGACGCGGGCTGCTACATGTTGTTCATGGGGAATGCATATTGGCAAGCACTATTACTTTGAACTTTTATTATCCCAAACCCTTTAGTCAATGGCCAGGGAAAGTGTTGAATTACAATTCGATAATTGCGAGCCAGCGAGCCGTTATGTATGGGCATGTGACTCAAACAGATAAAAGTTGTGCCAAATAGATATTGTAATAGAGTTGACTTATATTACAGTCAATGATGATTATGTAACACACTGGATGAATGATCGGTGTAAAGGTTTGACAGAGAACGAGCCTTCACTTCCAAACCACATTTTGTGGGAACTTGTGTGCGTAGAGTGGAGTAAGGAAATAACGCAACCAGAGATTATGTAACAATGTAAGGATAACAATAAGGATCAATATATATATATAGAGTGAGTAAGGATATTATATATATATGTATATGTAAGGAAAAATAAGTATATTGATTATCTATCTATATTGTAAGCTATGTTAGCAATAAGAATAACATAAACGTTAACAGGAAATATAATTTATAAAGGGTAAAAATTCTTCACGAATACATTATTGGATTCGTCGACGTTGTCGAGTTAATCACGTGACATTATGCACTTTAGTATTTTAATATATTCTCACACATTTCACTAAAGGGGTTTTTGTCTATTTAGAAGGAAGTATGGATTCCCGTATGTATCTGTAAAAGTAAGCTTGACTACTTGTGATTGTATAATGAGTAGTGGCTGGTCTTAATTCAGTATATACGGCTTAAA